>JANTPZ010005198.1:0-18184 GCA_025593235.1 Vachellia pachyceras | reverse complement strand
TCCTGTGATTTCCTCCTCCGCCGACGCTCTGCTCGGTGACGGTGGACTCCTCGGCGGAGATATCCCGACGAAGGGAATTATCGGGAAAGGGGCCCAAATTGTGACCTAAAATGGGCATTCGAAGGCCCAATCCAGGTCCGGCAGGGTGGTCCCCAGGAAAAGGCCAAATCTCGGCGAGAGTGTAGGCAGAAGGGTTAGCGTGGGAGAATGTAGACTCGTTGATGAGAGGAGGATCCATAGGAAGAACCGAAATTCATTCAAACCGTGAATTCCAAAATTGAGACTTGTGGAGGAAGAAGGAGTGAGTGCGTAATGAGAATGATGGGTGAGAGAGATAGAGTGGAGAGAATGTGAGCGTGTGTGTGTTGAGTGAGGCGAAGAGATGATTTAAGTTGTAATTAGGAGGGAGGAGAGAGTTGAAGTTTGAAAGATGGAGACTGTTAATGCATGAGAGAGAGAGAGAGAGAGAGAGAGAGAGAGAGGGTCTGTGATCTTTTTTGGTTAGGAGGGGTTGCGAGGGAAGAGAATATGGGGTCGCAATCTTTTTAATCCTTTGCCTCCATCGGCTTCTTTGGAGTTAATTCTAAAATTTCGATTTGATTTTAAAATGTATGTTTTGATCTATAATTTAAGTTTTGTTTAAGTATAAAAATTTTTATAAAAAATTATTTTGGTTACAAAATTTCAGTTTGAAATTTAGATTTTCTTTTTCCTACTTTTTCCTCTTTTTTCTACTTTTTCATATTCCATCTTTTCTACTTTTTTCCTTATTTCTCTTTCCTCTTTCCTATCCACTTTTTTGCCTTGAAATCCGTAAAAGTTAATAACTTCTCAAACATAAATCACTTTTCAAAACATAGGTTTTGCTTCAGAATCTGTAAAAGCTATTTTCCAAAATCTATTCTCCAAAACCTAGGTTTTGCCTCGGAATCTGTAAAAGTTATTCTAAAAAGAGTTTTCAAACAAGCTCCAAATCTACTCTCTTGGTGCCCGGTAAATTTAAGGGTAAATTTGTCCAAAATTTTTTTGGAGCGGAACAATATTGTCCAAAATCATGTTTGAGCTTATAGAATACATTTTAGTTTTAAAAGTCTGTTAGCTTGCAGACTTTAACGTTTAGTAACTCTTTCTTTTAAAATATTTTTTGAGCAAAAACCTCATTTTAGTTGAATAAATACACTCTAAATCCAACATTTATCTAAATATAAATGTATTATACCAAAATACATTATTCAAATAGTTTTGAACATTGCCTTAAAATTATACATTAACCCTCCTATTTATTGAGGGCAATATTGCACTAATCACTAATTATTTATTGTTATTTTTTAAAAAACCTTATAATTAATTATCCGGATGAATCAACTTCCATTTTTTATTTTTATAAAATTAATCATTATTTATTGTTATTTTTTAAAGATTTTATCATTAATTATTTTCAATTTTAATTAGCATACATATTATCCTATTGTTATTAATATTATTATGTAATTAATACTTTCTCCAATGATTCAGTGATTATTGATTTCGGTACTTCTCTATTTTGTTTATGGTATCATTGGAGTTTTTTCATGTCAGAACTTGTTGAAGTAGATAAAGAATGAATTTTTTGTTTTAGAAATTATTTATACGAAGAACGAATTTTAAAATCATTTGCATCAATAACGATTTGGGAAATTTTTTTTAACTTTGGTCAAGACCTTCACAACTCAAATGCACTTTCTTTATTCACTTCATCCAAAAGGTCTAAAAAAATGAAAGGGAAGGGAGAAGGGAGAGACAAAAGCAAAGGAGGGTGAAATAGAAGAAATTCTGGGAGGTAATGATAATGGATTAACCTAAAAAATCTAAAAAAATAAACTAAAAAAACATAATTAACCTACCTTTTGTGTGAGTTTATACATGTATCGAGATAATGATAATGGATTATTGCCACAATTTCCCCCCAACTCAACCTGTTCTGACATCTATAATATTTTTTTATCTATTTATGTTGTTTTTTTAAAGTTACATTCTTTTTTATTTTTACCCAGTCATGGGCAAACATCACAACTTGACTCTTTCGTCAGTTATTGCTTTGCGTCCTATTTGGCAACCACGTTTTACATTTTACACCTAAAAATTTGTTAGCTTACAGACTCTAATGTTTACTAACTCTTTTCAAAATATATTCTAAGACAAAAAAAACTCATTTTTAACAAAATAAATGCACGTTGAATTCAACGTTTATCCAAACATAAATGCATCCTCCTAAAAGGCATTCTTTTTTACCGAATAAATACACTATTTCAATGCTCTATTTATTTATTTCAACTTTGCAATCAATTTTCATGAGTAGAAAAAAAACACAACTTTACAGACATTAATACAGAGATATGGCTATATACCATATACTGCACCCAGCCTATGATCTCTCAATTGCAGAAACAGAGAACAAGAAGAAAGGCAATTAAACTTGGTGGGCAGCACTCTAGATTGGTGCTACCTATGATCAACAATAGCTAGAAACCTCAGTCTTAAAAAACCTTAGCATCCAAATATAAATCTCCTGCCTAACCCCATCGATCATGGATTACACAGAATAAGAAAACAGAAAAAAGAAAAGCAAAAGAAAAGGACCCAACTAGGCAAGACTCGTCATTACCTAACTAGTTTAGCACAAAAACTGCTAATCATCCAAGCAAAGCTGAAGTAAAGGCAAGAAAGTAATTGTCTGCTAAGCCTAAATATGGGGTTAAGTTGGCTGAGATGTGAGGGGAAGGGGACTAAAACAGCAAGGTGGGTATCTGTGAGAGTTGAAGTTGATTGAGACGGAGACTTTAATTTAGCAACGTGTTAGATATTGATTAGGATTTTTTTTTTTGGGGATGGAACCAAATAGAGATAAAGGGCACGTGGTTTTTAAAGATGTAACCTTTTTTTCTGTAAACACTTGGTATCCTTATTAACTCTTCAAGGAATTACAAACAATACTAATTTGTATTCGGTTATGGTAAGATCTATTTTGACGACATCCTTACCTTTTTTTTTTTTTTGCCAAGACATCCTTACCACATACCCTGTTACACTTTCGAATGATCAAATCCATAACTTCTGGTTAAACTGAAACAATCTGTACCCGTTAATCCAAGTACTCGGTGGCCAAAGATTTAACCTTTTTTACTTCAACGGTCTCAATCTTACATACCCAAACTTAATGAATGCCAACTACCCACTATGGATTGGAGCATCCGAGTTTGGTTAGGTAACACGAATGGGGTTCCCTAGACAATGAGTAAGGCAACTGATTTTGACAGCCACATATAGACAACCTCATCCAAATTTACAGGAAAATGTTGCTGTAAAATGTTTTTACCCATAAACTGGGAATCACAATTTTTCAGATTTTTTTGCCCCAATTCGAAATAATTTGGTTGGGTCCAGTTCTGGTTTCTTTTTGATATTGCTGTTTCAATTTTTTTCATTATCATCATAACCTGTTCTATAGTATTTAGTAACGCACAAGTGCATGATTAAAATTTGATATGAACAGTTCAGAATTGCAGTAAAATCACATAAGCTAAGTTCGGATGTTTTGAAAGATGGGTGAGAACTGAGAAAGGAGGGATGGAGATGCAATAAGGTAGAAATGGTAGGTAGAAAGTTTGAAGAATGAGTAAGGATTCTCAATCTTTATCATCCAATCACAAAAAAGCAGCAGCAGCAATAATAACCAATTCAATATTTGATATATGTATGTTATCCCTATCCCTTTTATTTTATATAAGTAATCTTTAAATAGTTTATTAAAACAAAAAAATGGCAGATTCAGTTTATTGTCTTGAAATCATCCTTTTTTTTTTAATAAATACAGGTTGTTAATATGAACAGATGTTGAATAATGAACTAATTTTTCTGATTATGATACATCAATAATATTGATATGCCTATAGTGTCCTTACAATACATTGAATAGGACAAAGTGGATTTGGGATAAACTTGGAACAAAAGAGCAAACAATTAAGTGTCAGCTTGTGAATTCATATCAGAAATCCTGCCGCTGCTTCCGGATGAACTGCATAATCTTCACTCCCCTTTGCTTCTCTCCTATTTCTCCCACATTATCATCAAGCAATTCAATGTATCTTTATATATATATTTAATTAAGCAATTCAACGCATCAAGCAATTGAATGTGTTAGTTAGAGATTGTCCCAACCCCATCCCAGCAAGAAAAAAGGGGAAGCAGTCTACGAAAATTAAAAGCTGGCTTTTGTTTTCTTTTTCAAGAAATATTCATTCACAACACATCTACATACTTTGATCAAGCTTAAAGTTCAATGAAATAGCACAATGCTATGTTAAACAAAAAGTATAAAAATGAAACTTAGGGCCCGTTTGGTTCACTGAAAATGAGCTGATGGAAAAGAAAAATTGAGATTTTCCATTGACGGCTGGTGTTTGATTGGACATTTGAGATGGAAAGTGGTTTCCCGAGGGAAGTCATTTTGATTCGTACGTGGGAACCTCTCTTCCCACCAAAAATGGTGGGAAGCCAAATTCAAGCGCCTAATGGAAGAGCCCAAAAGATGAAGTTGCCCTGATATGACGTTTCAAATAAATCATTCATCGATCATGTGTGTTGAAACATCTGCAAAAAAAAAAAATCATCGACAACAAGCAGATCGTTGCACTACAGGAGATAAAAGACAAATAGAGGAAATTGTTGTGATTTTGCTGGTCAATGAACTTTATCGCTCACCTTCTCCATCCCGATGTCCATCTTTATGTTAAAATGAGTGTTAAATCTTCAGCATAGCATATCTTCAGTTCTTCTTCAACATATCTTTACCTCATTTGAATGAAATTTCACCTCATCTTCTATTGTTACCTTATTCGAATGAAGCTTCACCTCATCTTCATTATATCATCGCCTCATTCAAATGAAGCTCCACCTAATGAAGCTTTACCTCATCTTCATCATATCTTCGCCTTATTAGAATGAGGCTTCACTTCATCTTCACCATATCTTTAAATGAAGCTTCACCAGTGTTAAACTCTTTAATATTCATTCGAATGGACTTAAAAACTCATTCGAATGAAGGCTCATACTTCAATATTCATTTCCAGAACTCATTCAAATATACTGAAGATGAAGGCATCATTCAAATGATACACAAGCTCATTTGAATGAGATACTATATACTTCAATATTCATCTCAAGAACTCATTGGAATATCTTGAAAATAAGGGCTTCATTCGAATGAGATATAAATTCATTTGAATGAGGCATTACATACTTCTAGAACTCATTCAAATAATGAGGGCCTCATTCGAATGATACACAAGCTCATTCGAATGAGGTATTATATACTTAAATATGAAATATCCTGAAGATGAGATTTGCATTATAAGAAGCAAATTTCATTCGAATCGGTATTTGTTGACGTTCAAAATAAACAACAGCATTTGAATGAGTTTATATTCATTCGAATGCAATTTCAGAAATATTAATATTCATTTCCACAGCATTATAATCTGGAATGGAAACTTTTTTAATAAATACATATATTTTTAAATTTCATTTTACATATTAAGGGCAATATAGTCATCTGATACTATTTTTCTACTTACATTCCAACAGTTTTTTTTTGGTGAAGTACGGGGCTAGAGCCCTTCATTTTATTTCATAACTATTCTTGGATATACAGTCCCAACAAGATCATTGTACAAGTGAATCAAGAGTCCGCGAGGAGGTGCTTCATATACAGTAGCCTCCTCACTGCTCGTATAGCTAAAGTTTGCTAAAAAATCTGCACTCCTATTTCCTTTCCTATAAATGTGTTTAAACTCTATTCCATGAAAACTATCTAATTCTTTGTTTACAATTTTCAATAAGGTTTAGGTCGAATTCTCACCTTCCACAGTGTCTTCCAGGAGCCGGATTGCTGTACTGGAGTCGTTTTCCACAATTATCTTGTCTATGTTCAGTTTCCTGGCTAGTTGTAAACCAGTTGTGATTCCCCATAGTTCAGCTTTTAAGGCTGAGAAATTTCCCAGCCTCCTTGTAAATCCCTTGATCCATCTTCCATCGCATCCACGCAGCAGCCCTGCACAGGTTGCTAGACCTTCATCTCCTCTCAATGCTTCATCAACATTTAGCTTTGTCCATCCTTCATTTGGTGCCTTTCAGCTGACATGCAGAATTTGCTTTCTCAATCCCATTTCGGAATATTTCCCCATCACCTCTATGACTTCTCTAGCATACTTCTCTATAACCATCCCCTGGTTCCTTAGTGGGATAAAGTCAGCCTCAAATATGCTTTTGTTTCTCCAAGTCCATATGTACCAGCAAGCTATTCCAAAAATAATAGCCCATCTGTTATCTCTTCTGACTAGGTTTAGGTTGAACCATTCGATGCCTCTAAGTTGGTGAAATTCCATTTCAGTGGTAGGTCCACCCAATTGCTCCCACACTCCTTTTGCTATCGAGCAGTCCCTCAACACATGCATCAAGTCCTCGACTACTCTATTGCATCTGTGGCAATTTGCAATTCCACCCATGATTTTACTCCTTCTTTTTGCTGTCAACGATCTGTTCTGAGATGCAAGCCACATGAATACTTGTATTCTTCTAGGTCCTTTCCAACCCCCACAGCTTTTTCCAAAATGGATCAGCTAGATCTTGTTCATTTTTCATCAATTTGTACATATCTACCACCACATAATGGTTCTTTAAGGAAGCACCCCACTTAATTTCATCTTTACCGTATTCCTCCTTTGGTGTTGGGGTTGCTAATATGAGCTTCTTAGCTTCATCAGGAATCAGGCCACTCAGGTGTTGCAGGTCCCATTCTCCATTCAAGTTCACCATATCCCTTACTACACAATTCTTTTCTTCCTCACTAATCCTTCCAGTGCTTTTTTTAACTAATTTTACCCCATCTTCCAGCCACTTGTTGTAAAGTCCCACATCGGTTGGGAATGAGAACGAAGCATGCCTTATAAGGGTGTGGATATCTTCCCCTCGTGGACGCGTTTTCTGGGTGGCTACGGCTGCACCCAGAGGAACAAAACCCTGCTCTTGACTATGGCTGCAAACAGGGACAATATCTGCGAGGGAGGGCGCTGGGATGTTACACTTGTCTCTCCAGAAATTGACTTTTTCACCATTCCCCACTTCCCAATGGATATTACTCACCAGTTGAGGCCATATTCTTGCTAAGTTCCTCCATACTTCTGAATCTGAGTTCTTCGTTATGCAATATTCCTTCAAATCGGCATCTCTCTCATACTTCCCTCTTAGCACCCGTGAGCATAAACTCCTCGGTTTTGTGATTATATTCCAGCCAATCTTTCCTAGCAATGCATCATTCATAATGCCAATATCTTTCGGTCCATACCCACCCCTTTCTTTTGAAGTGCATAACACCTCCCACCCAACAACATGCACTTTCCTCCTTCCATCCTCCTTATTCCAGATGAAATCCCTCTGAATTTTTTCCATTTGTTGCCTTACCCCTGTGGGTACATTCCAACAATTTTAACCCAACTAAACACAAATTTTCCTATCAAACTATTTTCCATTTCAGTATAAACCAAACAACACACCCTCAAAAATTTCCCTTCCATTGCATTACATTCTCTTCCATTCAATTCCATTCCCAGCAATTCTTGAACCAAACGGGCCGTTAGTTCAGGAAGAACCCAATCAAAGAAATGGATCACCTTTGAAAATCTTCTTGTTTTTTTAATGGTAGTTTTCAGTTCTAAATCATCATGAGCCCAGGAGTACGGACTCGTGCCCGGACTTCGAAGGCCCAAATGAAAACTGCTTTCTGCTCCTGGCACTTTCTGTAATTTTGACCAAAAGGTGAGCCAAGGTTCGAATCCGCTTACATTTTCCATCCAACGTTGTTTCGAACAAGATTATTTATATGATCAAACAAGAGGGGAAAATGCAATAATCCTTCTATGATGATGAAGGTATTGACTGATTCTATGATGATGGTCCACAAACCGGATCAAATTGATTCAATTATAAGCCCCCCAAAGACCAGACTTGCCCTTATTGGTGGGTCCATACTGTTGACCCTTTCGGCCATCTCGGCCCGATTCAATCAAACAACGAGATGTTTTTTTAATCATTGTTCACTCTCAGGTAGATTCCAAACAATATAACTGAGTTTATTTTGATACGGTGTTAAGCAGATTATACTCCAACAACAAGAAGACACATCTATGAGAGCTTACTCCTTTAGACTTAGACTTAAAAATTCGAATTAGTTGGAATTCAATATAGTTTTCAGGAGGTTTGTCACTAAAAATATCAGTTTAAGCAAAAACTCTATCTGTATATTATCATTGCATATTTGTATTAATATTATGAGTGTTTGATTACGATACAAAAATAGTATGCTTCCTTGAAAAAAAAATCAAATGAGAGATCAGCTCTGTCTTCCCTTTCTAGAGCAATGCGTCTCAATTATTAGTTTATTACACGCAAAGGCGTATGATATATTGGATTATGCTTCATTGGAAGGAGGGGTCCTTATTTTGTAGGGATGCCTTGCATTGCGTGCCCTAAACATTATAATAACAAACAGAAACATTTAGGAGATCTCAGTGACTTTTTTCCCCTTAGATTCTAGTTAGATCCAGTACCCCTCTAAACTTGCCATAGTACAGATTACACATGTTGCCTTGCAATTTCAGCTTCTTACTCAAAGTGAAACTTAGCCCTAGTTCTCGCCTCCACCCTCTCCATCAAAAGTAGGATTTGACAGCACTCCGAGGAGTCAGAATGGAAATCAACTCGATTATTAGATGCTTACTCCATCAAAAGTAGGATTTGACAGCACTCCGAGGAATCAGAATGGAAATCAACTCAAGTATTAGTATGCTTATTAACCTATTATATGCATGAGTGAATGTTTTTCACTTCTATTTAATAATCTCTTGGTAAACTTGTACTATACCTTTTTCCTCAGGCAGGATAAAAAGGTACATGAGGCCCTACTACAGATGCAACCTCTGGTTCCCCACAAGTGTATTCAAACATCAGATTTTAATGCAGTGGACCCTAGTTCTATCTGAAATTTAAATGATTCACAAATCTGCTGGCGTAAGTTATGATGGTTGAGAGAGACGTGAGAATAATAGTAAAATCATGATGCCATGTCACAAGTTCTCTCTCTTTTCTTCTATTCAAAATAATCATAATCCGATCTCACATTCATATTCAATTGATTTTTGTGCTCTCAGCACACTTCAAATCCTAACAGCTGTACCATTCACTCACTTGAACAAGAAAAAGAGGACAGATATGCAGTGTTCTTCTAATCGTAGTGAAATGAAAATTTAAACTTAATGGACATGGATAAGAGAGATGCAACACTAAGTGAAGTGAAAACTTGTAAAGGTGATTTTTTTTATAAAACCTCATGAGTTACAATAAATGCAGGGAGGAGGCAGATTTATTTATGTTATACCTTGTTGCATGATAACAAATGTACAAAAGCATATTTGGGGCTCTCTAAGCCTTGTACTAAAATTCTAATACACAAAAAATTCTGCTTATCATTACATATGCGCTTCCTTCTTGAGCTTTTCTTTCTTCAATCTGCTTTTTGTACAGTGGTCTTAAACAAGAGGACATATAACTTCTGATCCATGGAGAAATACAGAAACCCTCCAACTGAATGAGTCACAAAGGAACCAAAACTTGTTCCCACGATACAGTGCCAAGCCGGATCATATGCCCCATCAAACTCCTGCAAAATTTCCAACCAGCCAACCAAATCCTTTGACCAATCATTCACACAAGCAGACAAATTTTGAAAAAGCAACAAGAAATCTCACCCAAAAAGAGGAAAAACCATTATTTAATCGAATATTTGAAACTAATGGAATGGTTAAGACTTAAGATTCCTAACCTTCTTGAGGGCAAGGGCAAGGGTCTTGGATGTGAACTTCTCCATGCTATCAAATGTCTTTCTGGCACAATCCACGGCATGGATCTGCATAAACGGTGGCATATCAACAGAAACCACTTTGACCCCATTAACTGCAAAGACATCTCCTAAATCAACCTGTGAGCCACAGAAGGAGCTTCTTCTACCGCTACTTCGAGCCAGTGAAACAGATGGCCTCTTAACATCATCCCCAAATACACCCCTATTATTAAGCCCTGCACAAGAATCATACACCTTCTCATTCTTCAACACACCCTGATGAAATTTCCTCCTTTCTAATTCCTGAACAGATTTCTGGGGTTTCTCCTTAGACTTTTTCTTGGCCAGCTTATACTCTTTTTCAAGCTTTGGAGGCGGTTGAGGGTGAGGGGTCTTGGAGGAATGAAGAATGGTGGAGGAAGTCAAGAACTTGGCCTGCAAGTGAGAGTCTGAATAAGCAGGGAGAGGCTGAGGATGAAGGGAATGATTGGGATTTAAGTTGAGGGAAGAGAAGTGATGAAGCAGAGGGGATTGTTTGGCGGGAAGGGCGAGATCTGGTTTAGGGGAAGGGCAGTAGTGAGAAGGGGTTGAGGTAAAGGAGGTAGTGGGTGTGGTATCCACGGAGGAGGACGGAGGAGCTGCTAAGTTGCGACGGTGGTGGAAGGAACGGTGCGCCATGGGGAGGAATAGCAGGAGGAGACGCAGAGAGGTGGGCTATGTCGGGACTTGGGAAGAATCAAGGGAGAGGTGATGTGTGATAGGATTTAGGAATATTATGAAGAAAAATGAGTACAGTGAAGGTGAGATCTTGTGAGTTAAACGCCGTTGGATTCAATAGATCTTGGGAGTTAAAAGCCGTTGGATTCAATCGTTGCCCCACGTCCACCACAACACAATCCCCTTCCCTTCTTGTAATTACAGAACAGCCGCTGTATTTGAGAACCAAGTAATATAAAATATACATGCCTATGCATATGATGTATACTTTTTTTCTTAATTGATAAAAGTATCTCAAAGCACTTTAAATTTGATATCAATCTTTTATAAGGTTTAACTTATTTTATGAGTTTTCTAAACAAGCATTCACAAGTGATTTCCATGATAAAACCATGGTTTTATGAGACGAAGCCATGGTTTTTAAGGAGAATTTTGTAGCTTTTGGAGGAAGATAGAGTAGTGGTTGATGTAATTATATCGTATGTACCAAAAATATCCTTACCCTCCCTCTCTCATTTATTTAATAATATATTCTATCAAAATCATATATTTTCGTTTTCTAAAATATATTTAATCATGCATTTTATAAATATATACATATTAATTATTAACTAGTTCTATAAATAATAAATTGTTCTTACATATGCATATATATTATTTATTTATTACTTCAAACCAAAACATAAATTAAAATTTGTTTTTTTGTGTAATTATAACATTAGCTTATGTCTTTTATGATAATTTCTATATGAAAAATAATTCTGATAACAACCATCTAAACACTCATTTTATTGAAATGACTTTCTTTATAAAATCTATTATACTTAAAATCTATTTTTGAAATTCATTTTTATCATTTTTTTTCTTTAAATGTTATTTTCTAAAAGCTAATTGAAACACACTCTTGGAGTGCGTTTTGCCTCTTTGATCCAAACCTGATGATGTCAAGTGTCAACGGTACAATAATAATTTCTCTATTTCAGTAAACAAATATATGTTATTAACTTGTAGCCATGTGTGTGTCTATATGGAATATAGTGGTAGCAAATTTGTCCTTACGTTCACGGTTCACAAAAACTGTGTAGTATGGAGACACTATGACCAGGATTGGACCTGGGATTCTCAACTTGCCCATCCTAGGCAGCCCTTCCAAACAAGAGAAATTGAACAACAAAGCAATAAATAAATAATAATTCTTATTCCCAATGTATTCGTATAATCCGACTTTCCAAAGAAATTGATGTTGCTCAACTACAAGATTCGCTTGAATTATATAGCATAGATCCACACATGTTGTATCCCTCCTCACGCAATTTTTTTCCCGATTCAGTTCTCCTTCATTCATTTCTGAAATTGACACAGGCATGCTCTTCTGGGCTCTTGGCTCTGCATTGCTCAAATCTGAAAATCAGGATTTGTAGAATAAGAAAGATTCTCAGTTCCAGGGGCTCGAGTGGCGAGCATCTCTGAAAACAGACGTGCCACCAGAAGCAGCTGGGGAAGGAGATGACGCAATGTAACCTGTGCCTGATACTGATACTGAAACTGAAGCTTGGTTCATGGCATTATTGCCTTGATGTGAAAGTGCAAAGCGTGATGGACTTCCACTCACCCCCGTACTTGCTCTCCAAGGCTGTGATAATCCCTTCAAATCCAACCCAATCTAATGTAGCACCAAAGCATCAATATTTCATCATCATTCTCAAATCAACATGCGTTTACTGTAAAAATATGTATGAGATGCGTCCTGTAGAGTATCAGCTAGATCACTCTAGAAAGACAGTTTAAATATGCAATGTGACTACATGAGGAAGCTAACTGCATAAACATACACAAATTCAGTTCAGATGAAACTCAATAATTTAACAACCCTGTCAGAACGCGGAACTCAAATGAACCTTAATGGGCTTGAGTTCTCAGAAAACCATTTAATGTTACTGTCAGTTTTTGCAGTTTAGCATTTAATAGGAACATGATCTCTATTAATATCTACCCAAGATGAAACCTTCTGTAGGCAGCAGCCATTTCAGATGTTGCTCATATATTCATTAATGTCAAACACCAATTCTGAAATCAACTTCCTCAGAAAAGGGGGTAAAAAAGGCTTGAAATTGTGAAAAAATCATTACCATGTTTTGTTGAACACTAGGCGTCCTCCTGAGAGGGGATTCTGAAGGTGAGATGCTGCTACTCATCCAATGAGCATTACGTGAATGTACGTTATGGTTTGAAGGATCATCAGTTTCACTACCTTCCACATCACCGCCGCCAAGATTTGCTTCTGAACCAACTCTTGGAGTCACATGCCTAGTCAGTGAACCAGTATCGTTTGTTCCTTCAGCTTGAAATGGAACAGAAGTGCGCAAGGAAAACCCTTGCTCTCTATTTCGTCTTTTTAATTCTTCCTCCACATTTAAGATCTGTCATCCATAACAGCATAAACAGTTTCGAAACCAAGCACGGCCACAGATCAAAAACTCGAACATCTCAGAGTCTAAATGAGTAGTGAACATGAAGAAATGAGATGAACCAGTGCTTACCTGCTTCAACGCTATAACAAGATTATGTTTCTTTGCATTCAAAACATGTAACTTATCCTCAACTTCTTTTTTCCTTTTCTCTTTGTCATTTAACATACCTTCTTTGTCTCCGATCTGGCATCAACTCCAATGGTGAGCACATATAATAAACTTGAATTAAGAGCTTAAAACTCACACTTAAACCATGAATCAATTTCAAGATTTCCATAATTAAAAGATTCCCGAAACCCAATTTTTTTCCTTGGAAATCGACCCGAAGCAAACCATTAATTATGACAGCTAAAATCAATAGAACTATTAATTAAGTCTGAAGCTCTAAAGAAGGAAACGGAATTGGTAGAGCAAGTTTTCTTACCGTCTCGGTCTGCTTTGTAACTAAAGAGGCATCGCCGTCGAAAGGTTGGGACACTTTCTCTACAGCATCGGTCTTAGCATCAGCTAACGAATCGGACATGTCCACTGTTTTCTTGATGGAATGACCTGCTTCATTATCACTGACCTTCCCTGATTCGGGTTGAATCGCAATTGACGGCTTATCAATTATAGGAACCTCTGAGCCAAGGTTAGAGATCGAGAGGGTCGTGGTGGAGGTAGCGATGGCGGTGACCGCCCCGTCGGCAAGGAGGCGGGAGAGGGCCTTTGAGCGACGCGCAAGAAGCGATTTGAATTCTTTGAGAGAAATTTTCGGAGCTGGCATGAGCCATCGACGAGGCACGCCGGGTACTCTGTGAAGATTCCCTCTGTAAAGCGAAATGGCCACCATCTCCACCGAGTTTTCTTCGCCCCCGATCAACCCATAGCTGAATCGCTATATAGACTTCCATGACAGTAAGAATGGCAACACTCGTAAAAAAAAACAAACTTTACAGAATAATTGATTATTAGATTATTTTTAAATGTAATATATCTATGCATGTATAACAACTTTCGTGTTTTTGGAGTTTTATTGGAACGTTTACTCTGAAGGGGGAAAATTAAACTTGGTGGGCAAAATATCTAGTTGACTAATAATAACTCAACCAAAAATATCTGTATAAATAGAACTCAGTTGGCAAATGAGGCCTCCATTTGATAGTTGAACCCTGGTATTGAAGTGGTTTACAATTGAACTGATTCCTTTTCAACCATCAGTGGATGAACGGCAAATTAATGAGAGAGAAACTTCATATCCACGTGATGTTTATTGTCTCGAGAGAACTAAAGAAAAACAACTTTGAATATAACATGATCATTAAAACTCAATTGGCAAATGTGATCTCCATTTGATAGTTGAACCTTGGTATTGAAGTGGTTTACAATTGAACTGATTCATTTTCAACCATCAGTGGATGTACGGCAGATTAATGAGAGAGAAACTTCATATCCACGTGATGTTTATTGTCTCGAGAGAACTAAGTTGAAAAAACAACAACTTTGAACATAAGATGATCATTAAATCCCAAGATATCAAACATGATTAAAAAAAAGGAACTGATCAGTAGTTGGAAGTGGATGGTTCCTCCATTAGGTGAGGAAAATTCAAGAACATCTCATTTTCTTGATCAAGCATGGCTTCTACGAATGAGATCTCTGAGGATGACGATGAATACCGAACGTCACTACTGCTGGGGACTTGCTGTGACGTCACCACATTCTTATTATTCTCGTACGTTGTTGGATTTTCATTCTGTAGGTTATCAGCAGAAGCAGGTGGGAAAACATCTTCAAGAAGAAAATCATTCCAACAGAAGGGTAAAGACAAGCCTTCTTGGGCAGTAACGTTGGAACAAATAGAAGTAGAAGGCGATGAAATTGATGACGACGACAATGAAAAGAAGCCTCCCCCAAAAATAGCTGCTGGGATTGTCTCCTTCTCCATCACCACATCTCTGTTACTGAAAAAGCATCTGCTTGCTGCTGGTGGCTCCGATTTTGGTGAAGTTGAAGGTAGCTTCCGAAATGGATCGGATCTGAACAATACTGTGTTCAAGTCTTTATTGAGAGGTCCAATTCGGGTGCTGGGCTTCTGGATACCACCAATGTTTCCATAGTCAGCTAGGAGCTTAGAGAAGGGCTTATGGGTGATGGGGTCTATTCCCACATCAGAGAGCTTCTTCTTCAGCTTTGTGTTCCAGTAATTCTTTACATCGTTGTCTGTTCTCCCAGGAAGTTGTTGGGCAATCATAGACCACCTGCACCATATATTAAATATATAGCCACCATTCTTTCATACTAACATACAGAACATGAAAGCTACTCGATTAAATCAGCAAAAAGTCCTTATTTAATTTTTTTTGGTTGAAATAATCTGAATTAGAGTATTCTATGTATAAAAACACATTTGATGTTTTGTACCAATAAAATTTTCAAACAAAAACTTTTCCCGAAAAACTATGGTTGTTAGCCTTGTTATATTTGCAATTAGAGACAGAGGTAACAGCACTTATTTATAGAACTAAAAGCCTGTTTTTTTACTGAAATTTGCAGCAGAGAATAGCTGGGTTCTCCAATAAAAGATTTTCTGAAGTTACATATTGCAAAAAGTAAAGTGCAAGCAAGGGATTCTTGACAGAGAAATGAAGTCATTATGCACAGCTTACAGTTGTAATGCAGCTTTGTCAGGGGAAAAAATGTTGCAACTTTACTCACTTTGTTTGATCCTAATTAGAGGATGCAGCAAAAGAAAGAAATGTATGTTCCAAAATTTAAGAAGAAAGGTAACGACTAGGTCATAGTAATTAATCATAACCTGCTTCCAATGGCTGCGTGAAGCTTAAGAATTAAATCCTCTTCTTGGGGTGTGAAGCTATCTTGTTTTAGATCTGGCCTGAGGTAATTAGTCCACCTGAACTTGCTACTTTTCCCACACCTCTTTGAACCTGAAAATTAAATCATCTCAAATTCATGTTGTAGAAAATTAAGTAACAAATCTTTGGTTAGTGACCCATTATTTCAAGTTTAACAAAAAAAAAAGGCTCTCCTTTTTAACCTGCTTTTTTGTTAACAGAAGTCCAGTTACCAGATCCATGCTTTGAGACAAAAGCAATCATCTTTGCATCTTCTTCTGGACTCCAAACACCCCTTTCAACACTGATCTTCTCGCAGCACGGAGGCCTCACCATTTTATTTTCTGTTAAATCCAAAATCACAGTGGGATTCTAATTGCTTAAAGAAAAACAAGGCTTGAAAAAGGAAAGAGAAGGAAGGAAATGTAAAGATAGATAAGAACAGAGAGAGAAGACCTGTGTAACTTCAAAATTAACTTGTCCTGCAGATTTAACACTCTTTGAGATGAAAGAAGTCGTGGAGGAAGAGGATGGAGTTTAAAGAAGTATCACTTAATAGTGTGGAAGCAAGAAAAGTGTGGGAGGTTTTTATAGATTAAACTTCATTTGCATGATGATTATTGGTACCTGTTGTCACGACAAATGAACAGCTTCAGAAGAAAAATTAAAGACGAAAATTTATAAAAGAAAAAGAACACATAATGCTTCTTCTCTCTTTGACACTTTTGGGTCAGGTCTGAATCCGGTGAATTATTTGGTTAAACTTAGATTAAATTTAAGTCCACAAAAACTACTATTAGTTCGGTTTAACTGGTTTCTGATGTCTCTCTCTCTCACAATTTTGATGAGAGATCATTTGTTGAAATTACGGATTCAACTAATTTAAATTTAATATATTAAAGCCGTTTCCAATGTGTTTTTAAAGTTTGAGCCATCATTTTCGCATGATAACTATTACCAAACCATGTGCATAATTTTCAGCTATCAGCATTCGTCACTTTTAAATTTCTTAACTAGAAGTATCTTGCATTCAAAGTTGTTTCATTAAGCCAATGACCTCTTGGCACCATGCCACGTAGGATTTGGCTTCTTTCCTCTATTCTTCCTATCCACCCTCTCTTTGTTATCCATTTCGAAATTTGAGCCATCCAGATTAATGTTTAATAAAATTAGTTAAGAATATTTTTTATCATGTCTTGACTAAAGTTTACCGGTTTGACCATGCAGTAACAAGTTAATCACATCAATGGAATCAAACCGAACTTCAACTTTACTAATTCCTCTGCTACAATGCAAGTACAATCCATGTATTATGTCTATCATCTCTGCAATTGTCATAGGCACAAACGTGAGTTTACAACTATACCCACATATCCAACTACCATCTTCTCTATAAATTACACCTCCACAAACGCACCTCCTAAAAGGCATGACAGATGCGTCTGTTTCCAACTTGTGGAAATCACTCCTAATATGGTTATTGGGATGTACCTGTCTTCTGGAAACATTATAAAAAACAAACCTGAATTTTAGATCCTGGTCCAGACATGCTCAAAACAGATTGGAATAAGCATTTAGTTCCTCCTCTACATCTTCCCTGCTAAATAACTTTTTTACACCTATTAATCCAGATATCTTAGCAAGTATAACTGAACAAGGTAGCCCATTGTATTTTTCTGGTAAACTGTTTTCTCGCCTCATTGCTTAGATTTCACCGGATCCACTGTGCTCCTTGCAAAGTTGAAAAACTCACCCATTTTGAAGAATGTACAATAGATAACCATTTCTCTCGAGCATAACACTGATGCTAACCACTTAACTAGATTAGCACACAATATTGGAGGAAATTTTTGTATTTTCTTTCAATTGCCTTATCATATGCATGTGGAAGGTAGTGACGGAAATTAGGTTTCGGGAACCATTTGTATTGTTCGTTTGAGTTTATGATATCCAGCTTTCTATTCAAAAAATTCAATAATTCATTTATTTATTAGTAATAACTTTAACTTTTGGGTATAAAAAGATAATTTTTGAAATGTTTTCGTACGTAGTTATTTCGTTATCCGCCTTAATTTAACCAATGGAAGGAACTCACGTACGCATAAAGGGTAAAAAAACGCAACATCATAGTTACTGCAAACCCTATGATGACTTTGATATTTGATTCCACTCATGATACTATTAAAGATACATTAAGGTGTCGGGATGACAAGAAGTTTCAAAGATACTTT
>JANTPZ010005197.1:0-14721 GCA_025593235.1 Vachellia pachyceras | reverse complement strand
AAATTAAAGAGTCAAACACTTACAACTTATAACCTCTTATTTATATGGCAGTTTCCATACAGCTGAGTCATAAAACCTTTGGTTAAACTTTTTATGTTGTACAAATAGAATATCTCTTACATTTACGTAGAAGACTTATTATTAAAGTTTTAACTGTTGAGGGAGTTATTTGAATATGATTTTTTTTTAAATTTAGAAGAGTTTTGTGTAATTTATTCTATTTATATATAATACAAAATTCTTAATATATATAAATTAAATAGATAATGTGATTCAATGTTTTTTTAAAAAATGTTTAGGTAAGTTAGATGGTTGAATTCATCAGGACTATCAAATGTCTTTAAATTCAGAGAGTACTAATAAAAATATTTAAAGATTGTCAATAATAGTGTGCTTGTTTGGAAACACTTAATGCTCACCCAAAAGCACGTTCAACAGTGTTTTCTGCAAAACGAGACAATCTCCTCCACATATTTACCTCGACTTGCGGAAAAGTACTTCTCTACCACTTTCTCAAACGGATCCAATATTTTTGTATCGATAGCGAAATTTGAAATTATAAATAATGCCATGTTAGTTGTATTCGTGATTCACAAATTACGACCTAGTTTACTAGTTGTGGAGTAATTCAAAAAGATTCCAGTAGTGTGAATGAGGAAGCTTCATTGAAACATCGTACTCAGCAGAGAAATGAACGCATTAATTCCACCAGTGCTGCTCTCTAAAACCACAGAAAGCCATTGATTCAGGTTCATTAATTCTGCTCTTGATGAGAAGATGCTTAATAATATACATACATATCTATGTGTGTGTATTTGTATATATGGCTTGAGCATAAAATTAAATAAATGCTTAATTACTGTGAAAATCTCAGCATCTATTTAATTGGATAATAATTCCAAAAGGGCAAATGCATCAGATGCCAGCCCACAGCTTGTTCCTTTTAAAATAGTCACTTCAATTGATCATGTGAGTGGAGTAATAAATAAAAACCTTAATGGAAAATTTGTAATCATATATCAAATAGGAGAATTAATGAATAAAAGATTCTAAAGATCCACAAAATTACCATAAGATCCTAAAAGTAGTTACTGAAGCTGTCATTAACAACCTTACCGGCCTTCATTATAACCTCAGCAGTTACTCTTGGGACCTTATGGTAATTTTGTGAATATTTGAAACATTTTGTTCATTAATTCTCTTATATGGAGCTTGATTCTAACTTTCCCCTTAATTGTTACTATATTTTTTTAATATTATTAAAATGGCATTTATGCTTTAGGCCCACTGGTTTTGCTTCCCTCCACCTTTCACGCTCTGAGCAAATTTCAAGTTGGACTCATCTTCTTCCTAATTCTTAACCTTTACGTAACAAAAATTTCACTCACACCATAAATTTAGTTTTATTGCGACCCAGATTCTTAGTATCATTGTCGATGTTTTCAATATAAGTTATACTGTAAAGGTAATATATAGATATATATATATATAAACCATATTTGTTCAATGTATTAGAAGAAAATATATTTACTTGGATAGAGTTGCTATGAAATACGTTAAATTAGGAGCTATCCTTTTCACGTCGCATAATTACATTGTCAGAAAAGGTGACACATAGTTGACTGAATATTTAGGCCCTAAAGTGATGTTGCCTTGTGCAAATATAGGAATAAGCTAAAAATGGGATGAAAGCTTAAAATTCAAATTAAAAACATGTTAGGTTAGTTCAAGAATATAATTTGTGACAAATGAACCACCGACTCTATTTCCAATTGTTAAAGTAGAAATTTTTAGTGTTTAGAATTAACTGCTCTATGATTTATTATGACTCATTTATACGTTGGAATTGATTTTGGTGGAAATGAAAATGAAGATAAAAATGAAAATGAAAATAGGAATGGAGATAAAAATGGAAATAAAAATGGAGATGAAAATGGATATAAATATGAAAAAAAGAAGGAATATCAATTCCATGGGTTACATTATGGAAATCATTTCTACATATTTTGAATTCCATTTTCATTTATACATTCCCAATTCCACCTCCCAATTTTACCATACCAAACATAAGAAATGAATCCCATTTTCAATTCCACCGTACCAAACATACAGTAAGTCTTGGAAATACTGCTTATTGCTTTACCCACAGTTTCAAAACAACGAAAATTCACGGAGCACAAATTAATGACGAATCTGACTAGAATGAGAACTATATTAAAAGATTGGAACTTTCTGTGGTCTACGCAAACGTGTGTGTACCTTTGGTAGGCGGTCTGGACCGTTAGCCCCCGTCACCGTTAACTCCGCGCCGTCCGTTGACGACCCCATCAACTCCCTTCGCCGTTTGTAGTCAGAATCATCCACAGCCGTCAAACCCCCTTATAAATTACTCTTATCTTCATTCCCTCTCGTTTGAATCGTTTCGCTCTCTCTAATACGAATTTATTCTGCCACAGGCTTATTTCCCGAACAACCTCCTTCCAAACACCCCCACGAACTTGCATTCGTTCCATTCAAGCGCAGAGAACAGAATCTAAAGAGACAGAAACTCAGCAAAGCTTCCAGCTTTTCATCTTATTGGGGTTGAATTGGAATTTTTCTGAGGTAAGCGCTGTTACTGTTCCCGGGGTTTTCTTCATTTTTTCTGCTGTTGCTTTTGAATGAAGAGTAGCTTCGTTCTCTTTGATTGAAACTGCATATGAATTTCTCTGTCTATCAGTTGACTTTATAAGCTATGGTTTGTAGCTTCATATATGAATAGAAAGCTTTACAAGGTCGGTGAGGTGGTGAAAATGTACTGCTGTATTCTTTCTGTGAGCGTGCGCTGTTTTGAAATAATTTGTCGTCCATTTGCGTTGGGAACTATAACTGTTTGATTCTCTCATATCATATAGCCTCTTCGCAAGAGCTTTTTATATCTTTATGTATGTTGTGATTTAGCATGAATTTGATGATTTATGTGTTTTGGATTAGGACTGATCTGTTTCGAAAAAATTCTCGTATTTGTCAGAGAAAAAAGTAGTTTATAAAATATATCTCTGTTAATGCTTCTGGTCGGTACCTGTATTTTTGAATTGGAGCAAAATAATTAATGTTTGTTAGCCAAATAAAGTAATTAAGGGAAAATATCTTCTATTGCTGTTTACTTTTCAAATTACATGGTGAAGATGGGTGCTTTGAATTGTTTCCAAGTAAAGTATCATGAACTTCAATTTATTCTATTTGTCTGCAATGAGTCAATCACAGTGTTCATAACTTTATATGACTCATTTCAATTTTACTCTTCATTGGCTGTGTTGGATATTTACAGAGCATCTTTCATTATTGTTGTAGCAGGCGTATATTCGGTGGTTCATGTTTGGATCAGTGACATAAATTCCAAGGTTGATGCTCTTCGGATTTGTTAGTAGCCCTTTTAGGATCTCTTCTTGCAGAGTACAGGTAGTGGCATCCTTGTAATATGGATTCTCAGCAGATTTTCAGTTACAGTGAGACTGATACTGGACCAATTAATTCATCATCTCATCCTGCTTTTTCATCAATACCCAGTGGACTGCTTGAATCCTTGAAACTTGCCTGATTCCTCCTGGTTGAATAATAATAATAATCACTTTGATTCTGATTCTCTTTCGACATTGAGTGATGGCCAGGATAGTAATAAATCCAGTTATAGTGAGATCCTTTCTGGTGCGAGCCCTTCTTGTGACTCTTCGCTGGAAATCAATCACAATTGGTTAAATTCAACGTCATCCATGGATTATCGCCAAGATGGACCTTATTCTGCTCGGAGCTCTATTCTAAATGATGTAAATTGTAGCCAGAAAGTCGGACGTGTTCTGCAACAAATAGAGTCAACTCTGTTGGCCCCTAACAATGGTAATGATGCCGCCACATCAAATAGCCCTTTTACTGAGAATGTTAGTAGCAGGCCGATGACTTCTGGCTGTAGCAACACATCTTGGAGTCATGACCAGAATTTAAGGAATTTTCAAAGCCGGCTATCTCTAGCTTCTAGTAGTAGTCAGCAGTTGAGTGAAGCTGCACATGCAGAGAAACGTCACAAAGCGATGGAGGAAGAATTGATGCAAGGTTTTCCACCTAGTAATTTGAGACAGTTGTTGATATCATGTGCAAAAGCGCTTTCGGAGAACAACCTGAAGGATTTTGGTGAGTTGATTGAAAAGGCTAGAAGTTCTGTGTCCATTACAGGAGAGCCAATCCAAAGGCTTGGTGCTTATTTGGTTGAAGGGCTTGTTGCAAGGAAGGAGGCATCCGGGAACAATATTTATCGGTCTCTGAGGTGCAAAGAGCCAGAAGGCAAAGACTTGCTCTCCTATATGCACATGCTGTATGAAATCTGCCCATACTTGAAATTCGGTTACATGGCTGCCAATGGAGCCATTGCAGAAGCTTGCAGAAATGAGGATTGTATTCACATCATAGACTTTCAGATTGCTCAGGGAACTCAATGGGAGACGCTCCTTCAAGCCCTTGCAGCAAGACCAAGTGGGGCTCCTTATGTTAGGATCACGGGGATAGATGATCCTGTTTCTAAATACGCCCGTGACGATGGGCTAGAGGCCGTTGCAAAACGGTTGGCCATAATCTCTGAGAAATTTCACATCCCGGTTGAGTTTCATGGATTGCCGGTTTTTGGTCCTGATGTGACGAGGGACATGCTTGACATCAGGCCCGGAGAGGCTTTGGCTGTGAACTTTCCATTGCAGCTCCATCATACAGCTGATGAAAGTGTTGATGTGAATAACCCAAGGGATGGGCTTCTGAGAATGGTGAAATCACTATTCCCCAAGGTGGTCACACTGGTGGAACAAGAATCAAACACCAACACAACTCCATTCTTCAACAGGTTTGTAGAAACCCTGGATTACTACCTGGCAATGTTCGAGTCCATCGATGTCACCCTCTCGAGAGATGACAAGACAAGGATTAATGTGGAACAACACTGTTTGGCCAGGGATGTTGTGAATGTCATTGCTTGTGAAGGGAAGGAGAGAGTAGAGCGACACGAACTGTTTGGCAAGTGGAAGTCTAGGTTGACAATGGCGGGTTTTAGACAATATCCGATGAGCGGCTATGTAAACTCGGTTATTCGGAGCCTGCTAAGATTCTATTCAGAGAATTATACACTAGTGGAGAAGGATGGTGCAATGTTGTTGGGGTGGAAGAGTAGAAATCTGATATCAGCCTCAGCATGGCATTGATCAGCTAAGGTTCAGGTTCACTTGATTTATAGTTCCAATGTATCTGTCTCTACACATTTGATTTGTTTCTTTTGGTTAGATAGATTCATAAATAGTTTTATGTACTTATTATGATTCCTTTTTTTTTTGTGAGAACTTATTCTGATTCTTGTGTACTAAGATTAGGCGTATGTAATTTGTATATGGAGGTGGTCCCTTCATACTGCATAAATAATGGGAAATTAGAAATTGTTGTAATCGCCTGGCTTATTATGGCTTATTCACAGGAAACACATTTTTTTTGCCTCATTCATTAACGGACAGGACTTGGTATATTTTTATACATAGAAAGTATTGGTCATCTCTGATATATTTTTATACATAGAAAGTATTGGTCATCTCTGAACTTTTTGAACACAATACATTTTTACACTCAGGCAGCAGTGTAACTTTGCAAATTCTGTACACAATTGTACCGTTGCTCCGGTTTATGTCTTTTTGACGAGTAAAATTTTTAAAGGGGGATCGTTTCCTCAATTCCCACATCTTGGGTTTTATTATTTATTTTATGATCTTTCTATTGAAGGCAATCTTATTCGTCATATTTTTCAACAGGGATTCAAATCTTGATTTATTACGTTGTGAGGATCTAACCACATCTAACCACTTTCATTAAATTCAATACCCGTTGGTCACTCGGTTTATACTTTGTTTATTACCATTACTTGGACATATGGCAGGCCCAACACTGCAGATTTTACTTGGGTTTTGTTTTTTTTGGGGGGGGGGAGGAGCCTCATTTATACTATCAGAAGGGAAAAAAGTAGTTTTCAGGCCATAACACACTGATATATGAAATTAAAGGGCCTTTGCTCCAAATTAAAGATTGTATTTTTGGGCCAATGTACATAGCTACTTAGTTGTGGATTGCATTGGAGTTTTGGATTGGACATTTCACTGGCCCATCTTAACTTCTCTTCACAAGCACTGCTTAGCGTATTGTGTATCTATCTGGTCTAAATTATATTGATTTTTATGTCTTAAATATGTATAGAAACTATTTGGATTTAAATATATGTTATTTTTATTGAATATTTTGTAAAAAAAAAATATGACTTCAAGTCTTATTGAAGCGCATGTAATGGTTGACATAATTACTAAGTGTCCCCTCCAAGATTGGCGCCTTTCCTGCAGGGTCCCCAGTCCTAGAATTGGCTGTCTTCACAGGACAAGGGTAAAATTGTCCATGTATATCTATTTTTAAAATGTTGCATCTTAAATTTTAAAATAGAGTGACGTTGTCGCTTCACATTAAAGATATTAAAAATCGCTTAACATTAAAGATATTGTGTTTGTTTGGAAACGAGTTAGAGAAATACTATTACGTAAGACGAGGTAAATATGTGAAGGAGATTATCTCGTTTTACGAAAAACACTGTTGAACATGAGTTTGGCTTTTACAATCGCTCTACCAAACAAACACATTAAAAGCCAATGTCAACTTTGGAACGGTTAATATTAGTTTTTTTAAGGGAATGAGATAATATTATTCCATTTTAAAACTTCCGACGTCAAATCACTCCTCAAAAACTTGTTAGCAAATATTGTTTCTAATATACAACTTTCTGATATAATTTACATAGGCATCACTACAGGAGTATGTTTCTAGTGAACAGAGGCATTGTTGGTGACCCTCATATGTACTTTTTTTTAAAATTCTATCAACCTCTTATTTATTACTACCTAGAAATTAATTGTTTTAAAATTGTACACATTAACTATGGGTAAATTTAAAAGTTATTAAATTTTAAAGTAGAGCTAACGAGATTTAAGATTATTTCTTATTTCAATAAAATATGTTGAAAGTGGTTAAAAACTATATTAAATTTTGGACAGAAAACTATACATTAAAACAAAAATGTACTTGGTTTACATGATATTAGTATGAAAGCTATTGTGTGTGACAATTATATAATATAAGCACCGAAGTCAGCTGCTTTGGGATCCGTTTAGGAACGCGGTAAAGAAGTACTTTTATGCAAATTGAGGTAAATATGTGAAAGAGATTATCTCATTTTACAAAAAAATACTGTTAAATGTATATTTGGCTTTACAAACGTTGTTCCAACATACGCAAGCTCCCAGGCTTGAGTTTGATATTAATTTTGAAGGTGAAATGGGGAAACCGGTGTTGCAAAAATAAACATCACAATCAAAGAGCTACGTTCAAAAGTTGCAAATCAAAATAATTACGCATTGTACAGGAAATTGGAGAAGAAAATTGCATGTAAAACACTTAATCTCCGCCAACAGCATCTAATTCGTCGTTTTGTATATAAACAAAAATGCCTATCAAATATCGATGGATGAGGCGATAACTCTCGTGGTCATCTTTGTTTACACGTAAAAATTTCTACGACAACCTTTAGTTCGTCGTTTTACTTAAAATATCAATTAATAATTTATAATTCCGAAATAAGGTCAATCTTTATCTGTCTTGAAAGGTATTACTCAAATATCATTTTCGCTTCTAATTAATCAAATGTCGGACTCATCGATTTTGTTTAGTGATGCATAATTTAACTTGACTTGTTAATTTATGGTTATATTCTCAGCTTGAAACCAATAATAAATATTTTAAAAGTTGTACCCAATATTAGACTGAAAAATTTAGTAAGTCACAGCTTTCATTGTTCAATAAAAAAGTAAATGTAAACAAAATTGAATGAATTTAAAATGAACATAATATATTGACATACCTAGTTAAGAGATATTTATTTTGAAATATTAAAATAAAAAATTTAAAAAGTTAAAATTGGACTTACCAATTTTTCAGAAGAAGAAAAAACTTGATGGCAATCTTTCCATTTTCTTACTAGATTTTGAGATGGTTTTTACAGATTTTAAGATGATTTTATTTTGATTTACATGCACCGTTGAAAAAAATGAATTCTCAAACGAGCACTTGGTCTGGTCCAACTCCAAAAACACTATCAATAATTGACCCATTGGTTTGTCCACCGTCATTAGCCTGATCCTTTATAGGAACAACCCCGTAATAACGAACTTGTACAGTGAATTTGCTTAACCGCCCATCGTTCTTAACAATTGTACCATTCAACTTTGAATAAGAAAAGAGATACATAAAAATAAGATCTATCTGATGCCAACGTACCTTCAATGAAATGAAAATTTTTAGGGAAATTTAGTCTAAGGTTCTAAATAATCAACTAATTTACAAAAAGTCCCATGGATGAAAATATTTAATTAGAGGTCCCATTGACAACATGAGGTGTTGTCAATACCAGCACATGCTGTCGTCAATACAAGGACATCATGTTGTCAATGGGACCTCTGATTATATATTTTCATCCATGGGACCTTTTTGTAAATAAGTTATTTATTTGGGACCTCATACTAAATTTTCCAAATTTTTAATAGTCCATAAACTGATTGTTAATTAAGAACATTATTTTTTCTTTCTATATGTTAAAAATATCGTATTTACTTTTCTCATTAATATTCTCAAAAGAATAAAAAGGAAGAGTAACATTTAAGGACCGCATAAAAATATTAATTATATTTAAGGATAACACATTTTAGAACTTTGAAAAAGAACCAAGACTTTTTGTTATAATTGAGAGTTCAATATCACATTTTTCAGTACTATTCTCTATTTTTACTCCTTGAAAAATGTTGAACCGGTCAAATACAAAAAAAGATTAAGATAATGAGAGAGAATTGACCCATTACCATTCGTATATGGCATCGCAAATGAATAAACGTCCCTAAAGAGGCATATGATTAATTTAATTAATCTGTGCTGATTGATGATCAAGTCCCCAGAGAGGCATATGAATATTCATTAAAATAAGAAGGATCAAGACAGATCATTGATGGATTAATTAAAAAAGTATTGGCTTATCGGATAAATTTATGAATAATTGCTGGGCAAACCCAGAAGGTTCCTCTTAAGAAGAAATGTTGCTTTCAAAGTCTTTTCAGAAACAATTTTACATCAAAAATTTTAAAATAGAGCAATAGTGTCACATTTCGTTAAAAAAAATAATACTGAAAGATAAAAATTGATGTTGACTATTAATATTTTTAATGGTAAAGTGCAACTTTGTTACTAAAAAAATTTTAGGGATAAATTTGTACATAAACCCATAATTAATTGTGTTGTATTATGAAAGTTCATACGTCTAAAGTCGTTAACATGCCCATTTAAATTAACAGCTTAAACTACTTTTTTAATGTGATTTACTGCACAAATATATCAGAGAAGTTTCATCTTAGTTTGCATGTGGCTTTCTAGCTAACACCATGACAAATAGGCCTGTGGTTTGTCTATAAATAATTGGAGCAAATTAATTAAGAGTTATTAATTCTGTTACTTAATATAAGACCCAATTAGCTAATTTAAAAAGAATAAAGAAGCTTAATAAATTATTTATCTATAACATATATTACATGATATTTTCAAAATACTTATGTAAATTATTATATTATATATTGTTTATAAGTGAGATAAATTACTTTAAAAATTGATAAATATTAATACTTTAGAATAATTTGTTTAACTTATTTAATATTATCACTTCACTCATGTCTGATAATGAATTGACATGCTTTAACTTTTCCTATAAATAACCATACATATCCTACACTCTTCCCTCACATAGAAACCTCGTCAAAGTCGAAGCATATACACTGCGAAGCCTCGTTTTCCCTTTGGAGATGCAAAGTCACACTATGCCTATCGTTGCTACTTCAAAGACTCTTGTTCCTTCTTCATCAACCCATTTGGATCGACCTCGTGCAGATTATCACCCTACTCTCTGGAATGATTATTTCCTTCAATATGCTTCCGAATCTTTGGTATATTATATATATGATTTCTACTTTCTGCTATGTATGTGTATATACGTTCTAATTATCTTGGTTCATTTTATAATTGTATAAGTTGTTCGAAAATTGTGTAGGAAGTTGATAAAGAAATGGGGAAACAAGTTGAAACACTGAAAGAAGACGTGGGGAAGATGCTCATATCTACGACGATGGAGAAGCCCCTAAGCAAAGTTGGACTGATTGATTCAGTTCAAAGTTTGGGGTTATCGTACCATTTTGAACGTGAGATTGACGAGCTGTTGCACCAAATTCACAGTACTTACGTACAAAATAATCAAATTCTAACTCATACTGATCAAGATCTCCACTCTCTTGCTCTCCTCTTTAAGCTACTGAGGCAACAAGGATATCCCATTTCACCTGGTATGACTAAATACGTGTGTGCGCGTTGCTATATTTGAGTTTTCTTCCTTCAACTTGTTTTGTTAATAACTTAATATATGTGCAATTACTACAAGATGTGTTCAACACGTTCAAGGATGAGCGAGGAAACTTCAGTGAAACGATAGCATCAGATGTTCAAGGAATGCTTAGCCTTTACGAAGCTGCACATCTGGGCGTTCATGGAGAGGACATTTTAGACGAAGCACTCGCTTTCACTTTGAACAGTCTTCGCTCCTTCACCACCGTTGAATCAAACCCTTTTCTGGAAGCAAAACTGAAGCATACCTTAAAGCAATGTCCTTACAGGGGACTGCCAAGGTTAGAGGCACGTAAGTACATTTCGATATACCACTTGCATCCTTCCTGCAATAATGTTCTTCTGAAGCTCGCAAAGTTAGATTTCAATATGCTCCAAAAACTGCAGCAGAAAGAGTTCGCCAATATCTGCAAGTAAGTTCTTGGATGAGATTCGCTATGGGACTTTGAGAAAAATGTCGTATATTGATTCTTTAAAGTGCAACAAACTATCCTTAATTAATACCCGGTATCCACATTTGGGATGGTGTACATTATTAGGTGGTGGAACAAATTCGATGTGCAAAGAAATCTACCATATGCAAGAGACAGGATTGTGGAATTATGCTTTTGGATTCTGACGGTTTATTTTGAGCCTCAGTACTCTAAAGCTAGAAGGATGTTGACCCAAGTGGCTGGCATGTTCTCGATCATTGATGATACATTTGATGCGTATGGAACTATCGATGAACTTGAACTCATCAATGAGGCAATCCAGAGGTTAATAATCCGCTCTGAGTTCTCGAGTTTTGATTGACTTAGCAGAAATCAATGTACAGAGTGAGAGTGTGTTTGTGTATCTCGCTCTCTTTTTCTTGCTTTTCTGGGTAATGGTTAATTAATGCTTAATTACAGGTGGGATATTCGTTGCCTGGATGATCTCCCAGAGTACATAAAGTTATTTTACAAGGAGATGTTGAACGTTTTCCAAGAAATGGAGGAAGACATGAGCAAAGAAGGAAGATCATACAGTGTTCACTATACCAAACAAGAGGTATATCTGTGTGTGTGTGTGTGTGTGAATCTGCGCTTTTGTTCTTAAGTATGGAAGATCATACAGTTCTCACTATACCAAACAAGAGAAAGATCATGCTTTTCTTCTTTTCAGTATCCTTAAGTAGTATCGCTACCTGTCCATCAAGAACTTCGCAGCATTTTGAGATGAGTTCATGCTTGTATTAGCTATTGAAACTACTTTTTTAATGTGATTTAAAATTTATAAGGTAAGTATGTGAGTAAATCTTGTATCAATTTATGTGAACATGCTTTTCCAATTCCATCTGCAATAGGCCCTAAATTAATTAGGTGTGAGCGTTAATATATACTCAATCATCAATTTAAGAGGTAGTTGGAGATTGGATTTAGTCTTAAATATAATATCCCAATCGATTTCGTCTTTTAAATTTACAATATTTTTCAAAAGTAACCCCATTTATTCCGGGTGTGTTTGACAACCCAGAAAAAACACTTTTGGGTAGCCAAACAGTGGTTTTGTTACAAAGTTTATCAAGTACCACAAAACTAGAAGCACTTTTACAATGGAAACCATGGTTTGGGAGTATAAAACTATGACTTTTCTTAAGCCAACCTTTTCATTTTTGGAGAAGGTATTATCCAAAATCTATTACTTAAAATCAACTTTATCAACTTTCTTCATATGTTGTCATCAAAAGTTAATCGAAATACACCCTACATGCACTAAAGGATTTCTATCAAGGGTGTGGTAAGATGAAAGAAGATATTTTAGGAAAATCAACTTATATTCGTTACAAATAACTAAACTAATCTGCCTAAATTAGTTATTTGATTCTTGTACAAGGATGGGTGGTGGTGGAGAAGGTAGTATATAATATTGTAATTTGGTTTGGCAGTTTAAGAAGGTGGTGGAAGCGTACATGACAGAAGCAAGATGGTTAAATGAGAAGCATATTCCGACAGCAGAGGAGTACATGAAAGTATCAACTGTATCAACGTGTTATGCAGCTCTTTCCATTGCTTCTTTTGTGGGCATGGGGGACATAGCCTCCGAGGATGTCTTCAAGTGGGCCCAAACTCACCCTAAAGTCATTAAAGCTTCCTTACTTATTTGCAGACTCATGGATGACATCGTCTCTAGTGAGGTACACACACACACACATGTATGTATATTTACACACATACACAACTAACTACTCACACATTTTGATTCTTTGGAACCTAGAAAATAAAGATACGAGGCAGTAAGCTTGGATTAAAAGTTTCAAACCTTGTGGCTAAATTGTGCAGTTTGAGCAGAAAAGAGAGCACATACCGTCGCTGATACAATGCTACATGAGGGAACATGGATTGTCAAAGGAGGAAGCCATTGGTGAGCTTGAGAAGATGATAAAGAGTGTTTGGAAGGATATCAATGAAGAACTTCTGAGACCAAGCAAAGTGCCAAAGCCCATTCTGATGCGAATTCTGAACCTGACTCGTTTCATGGATGTAATGTACAAGGATGCTGATAACTTCACGCATCCTCAAGGACTCATGAAGGATTCTATTCAACTTCTGGTCCTTGATCCTCTCCCAATATGATGACCATAATCGTATGATTATTATTGTTTACTTTCCTGAATTATTACGGGTACGAATAATTCAACGTGTGGTATATTATTATATATGGTGTGTCTGTGTTAAGTGAAGTGTGAAATGTATCTTCTTGTGTCCTTTGGGAAAAAAGGAGCCCAGCCCTCATGATGAGTGAGCTTCAATCTTTCTTGGCCTTGGATTGGTTGGAGTACACAAACAGACGCACGCACACATGAATTCTTCGGGAAAAATATACAATAGGAAGTTGTTATGTGATATATTAATTACTGGTAAATTAATGTTGAAAAGGAGTTCATGGCGAAGATCAATGTTTGGATTTTAGAATAAAAGAAAAGACAAGGATCACACCACCACGTGCAGACTATCATTGTATATACTTAGACTCTTATAATTTGAGGGGATTATTTTAAAAAGAAGAATCTTGTGGGGCATAGGGAGAGCGCACACAAAACAGTAACTCCCTTAGCCTTGAGTATAAAAGCATGAGTATCTTTCTAATTTGTCGAAGTGAATTAATAAGGGGTTAGATAGCTGGAAATAATTAGTTTTTCGTAACATGACTAACCAAAATTTGAATTTCCGTTAGAAAAGATGCTACTTATAGCATCTCAAATAGAATTATCTCAATTAGAAGGATGCTTTCAACGTAAAGGTTATGGGATTGGGTTTATTATATACATATTTTTTTTCTAAACACATGTATCTCTTCCTATTTGAAGCGATATTATTCCATGTATAAAGCACTTAATGTGGACATCACTCAAGTAGAATTAAAATATTAGTTCATCACAATTTAAAAAAGGGTTAAATAGCATTTTTACCACGGAAGTATACCGGTTTGAGCATTGTATATCCGGAAATTTTTTTGGACCAAATTCACATAAAAAAACTTCCGGGGTGAATCTGGTCCCCAAAAAACTTCTAGATACACAGTGCTCTAACCGGTATACTTCCGTGGCTAAAATGCTACTTAACCCTTTAAAAAACTATCTCCTTCTACTAGACTAAAGTCTGTCGGTTAGTTGAATCTTTCACATAAGCAACTGACCTCTTAATTTTTTAAAGTTGACATCTCTTTTGCGGTTTGTGCTATCATATTATACAAGGTTAATATTATTTTTTGCTTTCACAATTTAATTGAATTTAGATTTTTTTTGACCTGAATTGAATTTAGATTTTAATCTATATAGTTTTAAAAGAAATTGATTTGAGGTTAACAAAAATTGATGTGGTTGGTGAAATATACGTGATCTAAACCAAAATTCATTTAAAAATATAAATATCTCTATATTTTTAATGGATTTTAGTTTTATTTTTTATTCTTAACATGTCCATTCATATTACATTCTTATGAAACTATAAAAAATTAAAATCATAATGTGAAACTACATGAACGGAAATCAAAATTTTATTTGTTGAACATGTAACAACTAGTTACCCTATATAGTATATCCTCATTTAAAGTGATTGGTCTTAGTAAGCCAATATTATACATAAGGAGGAGAGAGGCTACCAATTAAAAAACGTATATGTCAATGCATTGAATAAAATTTAACCAATTAATTGTAACTCAGCT
>JANTPZ010005196.1:0-16845 GCA_025593235.1 Vachellia pachyceras | reverse complement strand
CATGTAAACCTATGAATAGTGTTTCTTATGTGGTAGAATTTGAATTATATGTAAGTAGCAATTGATTTATCTCATCATTTTCGGTTATATCTTGACAACATGAATACTGATGCAGAACTTAAACCTGGAGAACCTGTTTTAGACTGGACAACAAGAAAGCGAGTAGCCTTAGGCACAGCCCGTGGCCTAGAATATCTTCATGAGCATTGCAATCCTAAGATTATTCATAGGGATGTGAAGGCTGCAAATGTATTGCTAGATGAAGATTTTGAAGCAGTTGTTGGTGACTTTGGTTTGGCGAAGTTAGTTGATGTTCGAAAAACTAATGTGACAACTCAAGTTCGCGGGACAATGGGCCACATAGCTCCTGAATACTTGTCCACAGGGAAATCTTCTGAAAGGACGGATGTTTTTGGTTATGGTATTATGCTTTTGGAGCTTGTTACTGGTCAACGGGCAATTGACTTTTCACGTTTGGAAGAGGAAGATGATGTGTTGTTACTTGACCATGTGAGGATTTCGATGTTATGGTTTCCTTGTTTGCAGCTATTTGTTTTTGTGTTCATTTCTTGTTTATTTAACACCTTTGCTAGTACTGCATGTCTTTGGGTGTCATGGTGATGTCTACTTCTGCACTGTTTTAGATTTTCCATTCACTTAATACATACATGCTTGCACATACATACGTGTATATGTGTTGGTGTTTAAAGACAAAAAGGGTTACATAAACAGGTTGCTCATTTTAAACAATAACGTGCTATCAACTTCCACTGTTGTCTGTTGTTGAAAGTAATGTGCCATCGCTTCTTTTGCATATGTTATAGGTTAGGAAGGCCATTTACACATCATTAGTTGAGATTGTTATAATATACCCTTGCATGCTTGTGAATGTGGAAAAATAAAATACAGTTTCATCACATTTTAGCAAATACAATACTTGCTTTTGATCACATTTTACATTGACGTGGTAAGCAATTAAACAACTTCTTTATTTTCAAATGATAGTTATGCACCATTTTCAGCTTTTACTTATTGTTACGTTCTCCATTTTTTTTTTGTGCCTTATAGGTTAAGAAACTGGAAAGGGAAAAACGTCTAGATGCTATTGTCGACTGCAACCTTAATAAAAATTACAACATACAAGAAGTTGAAATGATGATACAAGTTGCATTACTCTGCACCCAAGCTTCACCGGAAGACCGTCCAGCAATGTCAGAGGTTGTTAGAATGCTAGAAGGAGAAGGGCTGGCTGAAAGGTGGGAGGAATGGCAACATGTGGAGGTTACTCGGAGGCAAGAATATGAGAGACTGCAAAGAAGGTTTGACTGGGGAGAAGATTCAGTTTATAACCAAGATGCCATTGAGTTGTCTGGTGGGAGATGATGTGGTGACCTATAAACTGGAACCAGCCATATTTCTTGTTTTATAATGTTTTTTTGACAGGTTAGCTTGGCGGGAAATGCGACAGTCATTTTATTCCAACTGTAAACAAGGAAAAAAAACCACTGTGATCTTCTATGTTCTGCAAATGATGCTTATTGAGATCTGTCTCTGTTGCTGTTGTATATAATTATTGTTAGTAAACAATTGGAAGAATGCATGAAACTCTTGGTTGCAGTGCACAGTTTAAAGCTGAAGAGTATTGGAGGGAATATCTACCATTCTGACTTCGAACGTTGTCTTTGTCAGCTATCAGTCACACAATCTGTATATTTTTTCTAACTGTGCATCTAAGTTATGCTTGTTCGTGTCATAGGGAGATTACGGTGCATCCAAAATAAAGCTAGCTTTGAAATAATTCTTAGGTGCTGGAGGCATTTGCACAGAGCTTAGTCTAAATTTACAAATTACACATCATCCTAACTCGATGTAAACACAAGAAGTCACATGTCATTTATTATTCTTGAACACACTGGCTACCTACAGACTAGAGTGCCTTTCCTGTTTGTGACATGAAATGAAGCACTCTCGTGCTCACAAGCAACTGCTTTTGCCCATTCTCGCAGTTTCTCTTTTATCCGTTCTTCCTCCGCGATGCCTCTGTTCACCCCTTCGCCGCATGAACTTGGCTGATCCTCCGAGTACAGAGGAAGCTGCTCCTTGCAATGGCGATCCCATTCTTCAAAAGTAATGCCACATTCTTTGTAATCCATCCCCGCCATCGCCATGGCTTCTATCGACATTGCTTCCCCTGTTTATGGTTGCTCGTTACAGACTCAAGACGATAATGTTTCTTGATGCTGGGTCTGTAATGAAGAAGAAGAAGAAGAAGAAGCAGCAGCAGCAGCAGCATTTATATGGATAGGCTAAGGCTTCTTTGGCATGTGAAAAAAATAAAAAGGTTCACGGATGTTTGAAGTTCAGAGATTATGTCGTTAAACCTGTGATCCCTCCCCATCTTTTCCCTTCTTCTCTAACTTTGGAGTTCAGTGATCACGTGGCGATATGTTCTTGATGATGTAGGGTAAACTTGCGTCAGCATTACGTCATTCCATATCCTTCACGAGATACAGTACTAGCATTGTACTTGAACTTTTACTATCACTTTTTTTTCCCGTCAGACTTTTGCCCTTGATGGAACTATACGAACATGGAAATGCCTTGGTCCAAAAAAAGGGGAAAAATCATGAAAATGCCGTGAGCATGTAAATACTATACTGGGTTTGAGTCCTAATTTTAAATATGAACAATTTGGAGTTAAGATCGTGAGCAACGAAATCCACGGTCCAAAATGTTGCAATGACAAATATTGACGGTTCGTTTTACTTGAGTTAAGCTAATCACGAGTGGCTGCAAGAGAATATCTGGGTTGAAGTTGAAGTGTACTACAAGAGAAGGGGGAAATGCCATTTGAAGAGCTGCATATCAGATATCTGGGTTGAAGTTGCATGTGAGTAGGGGCACCATCGGCCGAGAGGATGAGCGAGAGAGGGCAAGGAAGGCTGAAGGATCATTGGAAAGGTGAGAGGAAGATGAGAGAGGGAGAGGATAAGAGAATTTTCCAGCGTATGAGAATTAATATTTTGATTCCTTTGAGTTTATATTTTAATTATTCGTATTTTAATTTACTCAATTTAAATGAAATTTAAATTTCTAATGTCTATTTACCTATTAAATTGAGTTTATATGGGATCGATTTTAATTTACTAGATAGTATTTTTATGACTCGTACACTTACCTTTGCATACTTAAATTTTGGTTGCATCATCGGACAATGTTCTCTTTTAGATTGCTCCAAGGTCAAGAGGAACATAAGTAACTATCATTGACTGTACTTCTTATGCACGTAGCCATATAAATGAATATTATATGAATTAACGATGATTATGGAAGAGAGGGGATCGGGCAATTAATGATTTAGTGTAATATCTCCAAGCAAGTCACATGTTTCATGATGTCCCCGGCCGCCAAAAGGGTTTCCTTATAATTCGTACCTATCTGATTCTGATACGGCTCTTCCAAGAATCAGCTTGTTTGTCTGCAGCGCCATCCTTACTCGAAGCTTGAGAACTTCATGGCTCAGTCTTCTTTAAAGAAAACACATGTGACTCTTCTGGTCATCTTTGCTTTTGATATTACGCACATAGACCCCCACATAAACTTTTTCGTATGGAACAGGAATAGCTTGGACAATATTTGTCCGAGTCCTAAGTTAAATTTTTAGTAAAAGTAAAACCAGAGTTTGCTTCATCTGATTCAAGTTTCTCCTCTTCATGCATCGAAAGGGCCGGCATCCATATATATATGCCTCTTGAACAGTTTTATATATATATGCCCAAACAATTTATCTTCTTGTCGGAGAAAGCGATCTCATGAATTAGTTATTGGATAATGGCTTCTCTTGAAATGGCTCTGGGAACTTGGAAGCGTCGTCGGAGAAAGCGAACTTGAAATGATCTCATGAATTAGTCATTTGAAGGTTGCCATCGGAATAAGTAGCACAAGAAATTGAAGTCGATTATATAGTTGAGCGAAGAAGCACAGCGCGTCTGAATCCTTTTCCCCAGGTTTCACAGAAATGAACGTTTTCCACAAGCAATTCCACCGCATCAAGCTCGACGGACGATTTCATGATGAACCGTCCCTCCCATTTCACTGTGTCCACTTCCTTTTGAGTAATGAAAATTTATATATTGGTATTTAATATTATAACTATATTGTTATAACATGTTAAATGTCAATTGCTGAAAACTTAATTTAATAATGAGCCATGCGGCACAGAATAACAAATCGTGCATTGATTAAATCCAAATATCATGTATACGGTTGGATGTTTCTATGGTTAAATTAGAAACATTATTAAGAGAAGTTACTGCTGGCAACTTGGTATTTAACATCAACCACTATTAATAAATTTAATCCGTGATTTAAATTTACTTTAAATTTTTATTTGTTCTCTTAAATTTAAGAAGTGTACATTTAATATTTTCTTCTCAACACTGTTAGTTTTATTTAACAAAAAAATGATGATTTAACAAATTTAATTGGTGATTCTGCTATTTAGTGTTGATAAAACATGGTAAAATTTTAAAATATAAAAATAATTATATTTAATAAGTAATATTTAAATATATTTTAACATCATTTAATTGCAGAATAATAATTGAATTAGTATTTTCCGTTAAGTAAAATTAATGGTATTAACGTTAAAGGATTAAAAGTACAATTTTTAAATTTAAAAGATCAAACTGAAACTTGATATAAAATTAAAGAGTTAAATGTATATTTTAACCTAAATTTATTGATCCATTTTATAAATACCATCGCAATCGCAACGATCAATTTCTCGATTATTCTTATCATCAGCTATGGACATTTAAATCCATTATGTGTACCGTGATTGACGACCTTTCTGCATGATCCCCACAATACTTTCCATCAGACATGCTCATTAATTGTTTGTTCTTTTCTTCCTAGCTAGAAAGGTTAAAGAGATCAAGCTCCAATTGTTTGCGTCAATTATCTTTAGTGCTCCATCACCTTTAATTTCACATCATTAGGCTTATCCAAAAGTTATTCATGTGCTTACCGAAATAAAATTCCTCTCACATATTTACCCCGGAATCTATATCCGTTCTCCTAACGGGCTTACCAAACAAGCTCATTATTGAGTTCCCTTGTGCAGCTAGCTTGCTTCCGTATTCTTCCACCAGCTCCCATTTTATTTAATCTGACCACTCCAAAGTTCCAAACACTGATGTTCAATACGGTGTTGTCGTTAGGAAAATGGATTCGGATTTCGGAGTTGGCATGCAGAGTCTGGACGCTCTCTAGGTATTTTAAGCAGTGGTGCTAATTGATGACCAACATTTTCAACATCCTAGTTTTGAATATTTGCATAAGGTGGTAATGTTTTAGTTGATTTAGGCCTCTGAGGTCCTAGCCGTATCAATCCCAAAATTCCAACATATACGTCTTTTTCTGTTCTTGATTTGAACCTTGAATAACCATCAATATATAATAAAGTTGGGGGCAAATTCCTTGAACCCTACTATCTGAATTTACTTAAATAGCCTCCCAACAATGACCCTTCTTTGTCACAATTCACATTTCATTTTCTTCCTGCTTGTTCCCACTGTTGCCTTGCTCTTGCAGAAGCAATTAAGAATAGCGGATAGTTCAATAGCCCGGGATCTCTTTCAACGAATATCTTTATTCTCCTCCTCTAATATGTCACAGAGTAAAATTCTTCCTCTTCATATTTGTTCCTTAGCTGTCACGATTCCATTAAAATACTGCAACTAGGCATTGGCCAAAATTTCAACCAAAACCATTGTTGATTAATTAACTCATACTAGCTAGCTAGTTGTTTTATATGTCAACTTTTTTTAATATTTTTAATCATATTTTTAAACAATACAGTTTAGAATAATTGATATAATATACCATCCAAACGATGATTTTGAATATGAAATTAATATTATTCTCCACTCTTTCACCCACTCGAATCTAGGACCCAACACACACACACACACACCCCCCTCTTTAATCGCCATATCATATCTTCTACTAGTATTAAAAATATCTGACTATGCTCAAACTTATTAAACCTTAAGGGACCTATGATTATTATTTTTCGTTTGGAGTTCGGATAACGAGTCCTCGTAGCTGACCTAATGAGCAGGAATATTTTCGAAGGTTATTGTTTAAAGGACTTTTAGGGCCTCTTTGGTTCGATGCAAATCAGAGGTGAGAATAGGAAAATCAAGATTTTCCAACGGCGGCGGCTGTTTGATTCGACAATGGAAATGGAAAATGGATTTCGGCGGCGTCCAATTTTCATGCGAAGGTGGGAACCTCTCTTCCCATATTTGTGTGATGGAAGACGGCAAAAGACATATTTACCCTGACATGCCATTGCAAAAATTTGAAACAGGAGCTACCGGAGATGGAGAGAAAAGAGGAACAGAGTGTAATCGCAATTTTCCACCTACAGATTTTGATTGTTGTGAGATGCATTCATATATAATTATATTATAATAAAGCTTTGAGCACCTTCGAATGGAAGAACGAAGCATGAAAAACGAAGGAAGAATGAAGAATGGCGCCGGAGAAGATGAGCATTTTTCGCCTCATCCTCAACCCATTCGAATGAGCTGAGGATGAGGTGAAAATATTTCACTATGAAGAGGGTGTCATTCGAATGGGAAAAATTCTCATTCGAATAAGAGGTTTAAAAATTTGAATATACGTTCGAATGTGTTGAATATATGGTGAAAATGAAGGGTGTCATTCGAATGAGCCAAATCCACAATGAAGCTGAAAACGAAGGGTGTCATTCGAATGGAAAAAGGCTCATTCGAATAAGAGGTTTAAAAATTTAAATATGCATTCGAATGTGGTGAAGATATGGTGAAGATGAAGGGTGTCATTCGAATGAACCTTTAGCTCATTTGAATAATACTTTTCCAAATTCCACTATGAAGTTGAAAACGAAGGATGTCATTCGAATGGGAAAAGGGCTTATTCGAACGAGAGGTTTAAAAATTTCAATATGCATTCAAATGTGTTGAAGATATGGTGAAGATGAAAGGTGTCATTTGAATGAACCTTATGTCTTATTCGAATGAGTCCCTTCAAAATTCAATTATGCATTCAAATGTGGTGATGTATTCTCAGCTCATCTTCAGTGACGGAGAAAAAACGAACAAAGGGTGAAGACAATCGGAGAAGATGAACTGTACACATCGTCATAGAAGACAAAGCAAGATGATGGAAGATGTGGTGATTGAGCTCATTGCACCGGCGACGAAGAAAAGACGAACAGAGAGTGAAGACGAACGGATAATAGTGTGTTGCATGACGTTGCAAATAAATTATTCATCTCACAACATTTGAAAACGGAATAAGCAAATTGTCGTCGAAAAACGGAATAAGCAAATTGTGATCGGAAAACGGAACAAGCAAACGTGGCCGGAGAAGACGACGGAGAAGACGTGCATATTCACCCTCCATTCGAATGGGTGAAGATGAGGCCTTCATCTTCACTTATATATTAATATATATAAATATATATAATTAATAAATATGATATAATTATATAGAATAAATATAAATAGGTTAATTTTTATTAATAAATACTTATGTTTATAAAAAACACTTTATATTTGTCATTATAGGCAATATAGTCATTTGATACAATTTTTCTACTCTCTTTCCTATAATCTTAACTCAATCAAATAAAATTTTTTCCATCAACCTATTTTCTATTCCAGTGGCAACCAAACAAAAATTTTCCTTTCCATTCCATCTCATTCCATCTTATTATTTGAACCAAACGGCCCTTAGGGTGCTCACGGCGTTGAACTTACTTCTTTTCGAGTCTTGCTCGTGCACTAGCTTCATGTGTTTAAATCCATTCAGTTGTTTGGATAATGATAGTGTTAGAAAATCTTTCAAAAAAATGTATAAAACTGACAAGAAATCAAGTCTTTTGAAATTATGTTTGAAAAGTTATTAATTTTTACTTAGTTCCAATTATAAAGTAAGTAGGAAATAGGAAAGGGAAAGAAAAAAAGAAAAAAGATAAAATTTATTAGGAGAGAGTGTGTGATTTAACAAAAAATGGCCTTTTTGTTATCTAGATTTTATCTCCAAAATAAATTTTATAAGAAATGTGAGTATTTGACTTTACCATAAAATCTAGGCCACCTCATTGTAGGGATGGGAATAGGCCAGGCCCCTGTCAGGTGGTCTACGGCCTGACCTGTTTAAGGCCTAGTTTGGCCTGGCATGTTTATTAAAAAGGTCAGGTTAAGGCCTATTTAAAGGTCTACTTGAATAAATAGGCCAGACATATTTTTTTAAAGTCTGGCCTGTAAGCCTTTAAGCTACATGTTTATATATAAAATAAATATAATTATTTTTATATGATACAAATAACACTTTTCAAATTTTTATATTAAATACTTACAACCAATAAATATAGTAGGCTTAAAGTCTATCTTAAAGCATTTTAGGTGTACAATAGTAGGCTTAACGCTTACTTTGAGGCCTTTTTAGAGGTCTACATTATATGTAGGCCTCTAAAAAGGCTTCAGGCCTTATCAGGCCTTTCGAAGGCTCAGACCTGAGTCTAAAAAAAGCCTACATTTAGGTTCAGACTCAGGCTCAGCTCAACGTTTTCATTACATGCTCATGTCTATTTAATCAAAGTCTAGCATGATCTAACCTATTTCCATCCCCAACTCACTGCTAAACCAGCCTTCATGTAGTTGGAAAAAGACGAGCCACACTGAGGTCCACACCTAACGTGATATGATGATTAATTAAAATCAACAATAAGAAAAGTAATGAAAATAAAATAACATTAAAACGGGAAGGCATTGCCCGAAGGACATTGATCATCGGTCTGGGATTAGGTTCTGAAGTTTCAGCTTCTTTTTCCGAAATTGTATGCTCTCTGACAACATTCATGCCGCTCATTCCTACCGCAATAAAATTATTATATATGGATAGTATTCATAACTGGAATAAGACCCTGCAGGAAGCCACGGCTTACCCAGTGAACAGGCAAGATGAAAATGGCTTTATAATGATTGTGATTATGGCTGCGGTTGATTAGAAGATTACAGTCTAGTCAATTCCTCTTTATAAACGGAACAGTAATATCCACCTGCTCACAAATATAAATGAAGCATTTGACCTCTGGGTTTGCATTGCTTGAAGCTGTGCTGCCATTAATTGTACAGATTGTTTTATTTTCGATACATATATCTCTTAATTTATATACTAGCTAGCTAGTATCATGTTACCCCTGTAATTTTCTTTCTTCTAGTTCATTTTGGAACGTATTAATATGGTGCTCGCAACGGTGCTATATATCATATTTTACAAGTTCTGGAAACTAAGTGAGATCAAACCTTATTTAGTTGTATCATATCCAGCAGTTTATATGTCACGCCTCAATAATATTTTTGTTCCACACACACACACACTCCTAGTTTGGGCTTGAATATAGTCAGTTATTCTCTTGATTTATACCAAGTAAGCAGCTTGGAGAATAGCATTTAGACGTGAATTGTGTAAACAAGCGAATAAATAGTTGAAAAAAGCTAAGCTATAAAGACGTCTTCTTTTAATCCACTATTGCCCCACTTTGCACTTCCTCTCTCCACCTCAGCTAAATGAAACATGCATGAACGTTCTGAAGATTATATCAAGCATGCAGTTCTTACCGATGATCGTTTCCCAAACATGAAACATCCAAAATGTGCATGAAGCAATTGTTTTTGAAATCTCTTAATTATATCATCTGTTTAGTAAAAAGCTTATATCCAAGAAACTGCTATATATGACAGTTCCATAACTCAGGTTTCGATGATATCCACGAAGCTCTCAATATTTAAAGTTAAAAAAAAGTTTTGATAGCACGAGATACATGCGGTTCTACGTTTTAGGTTGGAACAGGACGAATGAATAATTGAATTTCAATAAAAATGTAAATGACATTCTTAAATAATAACCACATGAAAATTCTGATCACATTGTCTTGAAGTGTTCCTAACCACTACTAGGGCCCTCCTTTATCATTGAGAATCCTTTTACGTCACTCTATTGACATTCATACTTTGGTCAACTCTCCCCATGGGAGTGCAGACCGTAGCAGGCTAGCAGCTACCTAGGGCTATCAACCCTCCTAATTAAATCTCATTTGATTTTTCTCCGTTGAGGCACACAGTTAATTAACACGATCTGTAAGTTCTTTTGCTTCAATGCAGATCCCTCTATCCAGAGTCGTTGGGTCCCAGATAGCTGTTGCTGGTTGAAATGTTTCACTTGCTCGGAATATATTATTTATCATGAATTACCAACTATCAAAGTTGGGCAGATGAAAAGCTGAAATTTTGTCATTAAATATTTTAGACATCTGTGTATACAATCGAGTTATCTTCCTCATGATTTTTTTTTAATAAAAAACTGATCCATTACCCGACTTGGGTCTCCTATAATATCTCTTCCTCCTGGTTTGATGTTGGGATTCTGGACTCTCAACCTGATTAAGTGTGCATGAAATTTAGTATATGAGGCCGTCGTTATTATACTTTGGAAAACTAGTGGAAAATACTCTGCGAATTGAAAAACTGATGACATGCAGATTTATATGCGTTGGCACTCAAATTGAAAGAAGGCCGCTGAGGAGTATAACTTGCAATCTACACTTCCAACGGCAAAGCAAGAATACTCGTATATATATAAAAGACACCGCATATATACGCAAGATTTCACAAGAATATAGTGAACCAGTAATTAAATGTTATGGGACGAGGACTAGCATGTCGTTGATATACGTACTATTCCCATTACACAAATGCAACACTGGGCATTAGGAAATCTCATGGAACAAAGGGTCCTCCAGCAAGAGGTCGGGCCACATGGAAGGGCCCACTTCTCCGTAATTAACAGCATTTGTCATTGAAATCTCTGGCACAGTGGAAGGAGATGGAATACTGCTTGAACATGAAAGAAGCCACGGTGAATTGGGAAAACATTCTCCCTGACTTGATGATGGAGGCTGATGATTGTCATGTGGCGATTTCAACTCTGGCATGTTAGAGAACGAGTCATAGCCCAAAAGGAAATCGTTGATTCCAATTGGAGGTGGATTATTTACACTGCTGTTTTCCAACTGGGTTGGACTTAAAGCAGCGTTATTGTTCGTCAGATTCAGGAACTTCAGAAGATTAATATTAATGTTATCCAAGTTCGTGAAGTCACTGTTTAAGCTGCTTTCAGTTGCAAAAGGTTGAGGCTGAGGGTGCAGGAGATGCTGTAAGCCTCGAAGTCTGGCCAATTGAACAACCTCTTCTTTCAGTCTCAAAGCAACACTCTGTTGCCATGGTTGATGGTGCAAAAGTTCTTTGAGATTAGCCAGTGCTACGAGATGAGGCAAACTTGAGAAAAGATCAGTTCGAGGCTGGTGTGTCATGGGATCATAACCCATTTGGATCAGCTTCTTCTTTAGATGGGTGTTCCAGAAATTCTTGATCTCGTTATCTGTCCGTCCATGTAGCTGGCTCGCAATAGCCGACCATCTTGTGAAAGTGAAATTTCAAAGCAAGCGATTAGCTTTTATGTCATACATAGTTAAAATATGTGTATGATAAGTTTTGAAATTACTTGTTTCCTAGGACAGCATGGAGATTCAAAATTGTCTGTTGTTCTTCTTGAGAAAATTTCCCTCTCTTTATGTCAGGCCTCAAGTAATTCGTCCATCGTAGCCTGCAACTTTTCCCACATCTGTTCAGCCCTGTAAAAGTTATTGGAAAAATTAATCACCCACGAAGTAAGGATTCTGACTATCAATACGAACATAGCTAGTTCAGTAGTATTCTTACCTGCTAGTTTTGGAAGAGCTCTCCAGCTCCTATGACCATGCTCTTGAATGAAGTTAACAAGCTTCTGATCTTCGTCAGGAGTCCAAGGGCCTTTCTTCAAACCAATCTCATCACAGCACGGTGATCTTCCCATTTTAACTATCTACCTTATTCTTTACCTTTCTTCTTCCACCCTTTCTACGTTTATCCCTCGTTCCCTCTCTTTCTTCAGCAAGAACCTGAGATGCTTGTTTCAATTCACGAACCACGTACACCCCGAGAAAGTGAGCTGGCTGCTTCTCATCCGACCTTAAGGTGCAGCTTTCTATCTTATTTATAAACCACCACTTCTGTTTCCCCGGCCCCATCGATCATAACAATTCCCAATATAAAAGTAACTAATAAATTCTTATGTGGACTAGCTCCACAAAGTAGGACTGTGGAGCAGCAGATCATAGGGCGACACGTTAGTCATAGCTGGAGATCAAGACCTGGAGATTTTATCCGATTTGTCAAGTAATACAAAGTTTCTCTGCAACTATAGACCTGATGCACACATGGATATTATCTTACAAAAGACGTGCCAACTTTTTACTTGCCAGTTGAACAACCATAGATCTCTTGCATTAAAGGACAGATGCGCCCCTCAGTCTCCAGCTTTTTCATCAATATTTTAACTTTGACTTCGTTTATTTAGTGCCCATAACGGGTTTGTGTCTGTCCTTTTTCGCTGGGCTAGTTAATGAAAATGACCTCTCCTTGTGTGGAGGAGGGAACAACATGACACCTCATTCGAGTCGTTCATTGCTCATATGCACTTGTGAATATCGATGGGTTCAGTTTTCCAAAATTACTGGAAAGCCTTATATTATTGATATGATTTATCATCTGAGGCTAGGAAAGGTTAAAAAGGGAAATGCAGAAAGTTTTTAGGATATAAGCATATTAGAGGATCATAGTGGTTGTTCAATCTCTTATCAGTTAGGAACTAACCATCACTCTAGCCAGTCTGTCTTTCTTTTCACGTATGGACTTTTCTTTCTGTTTAAGTCCTTATGAGAGTGAGTGAACAAGTTCTTTTTACACGTGTTCACCTTCATAATATAGCGCTTTAACCAACCGCATTGGTCCATATCAGACATGGAAGCAGAACAGATATGATAAATGATGAATAATCGACAATGGCTGGTAAACATGAGCTACCAACCATTGCGAAAATTTTAATGCTCGCTAGAAGCTTTACAAGAGAGCCAAAATATATGCATTACAGCTCTTTGTTTTTTCCGACGCACTAGATGTTGGCGATCAAACTCATATAAATGCAACAAAAGCGAATGATGACGGACAATTATTATATATCTTAATTGGTTGTCTGTTGTCACAAAATTAAACTTGGATTGAGATAGAGACACGAGGGATCATGACCCATTGACCTTCCAAAGAGCTTGTTAGACGGAAAGTTGTTGAGGCGAACTTCTTTTCAGTACACGTTTGACATATTCCTCATGCATCCTTGTGATGAAAATATCGGGGGAGTAATTAGCTTTTTTCAATCAATTACCCGATCTGTCATTATTTCAATTTTGGAAAAAAAATACGGAGAGACTGAGAATGTTGGGCGCACGTAGTAAAACCAATGTTTGGAGACAACTCATATTTGTGCCTGAATCAGGATATGTCAATCTCAAAACTGAATCTCAGTCTATAGAGTTTCACAAAAGCTTCTTTAACAATTGTACGTCCACAGCTAAATCTTAACTTTTGCTACGGCTCCTTTGGTTTTTCTAATTACCTCCACTGAGAATTAGTTATCAGAAGGTGGATTTTTGTCCAAAAAAACATATTTGAGGAATCAGGCAGATGTTCTTCCAGTTCTAAGGCATAGATTGGCAAAACCCTTTGCATCGATGCTACTCAATATGGCCAATTAAATGAACCTCACTGTTATTTCTTAAGCTAGTGGTTCCCACATTATAGAAGCACAACTCCAAGATTCAAAATCTAAGAGAATATAATTCACCAAAAAAAAATTAAGAGAATATTATGTGGTTATGATAATATTCTCTTATGTCAGCTTATCAAAATAAAAGTATCTGCAGTAATTGCAACAAAAATTTGAAATTAACTTAGCACGCAGTTACAAAAAAGGGAGCTGCATGCACAGAGTTCTCGATATCCATTCGAATGTCCGATCACATTTAGGACTTGGGAGTAGAGCTCTCTACTGTATGCACTGTAATGTATATAGTGCACCCATCTGTTAGTGAATCATTTCATGGTGTGGCCTTTGTCCTACACACACAGCGCTTGTTGATCAACTTGATCGGTGTCGTTGTCCATGATGACTATATATATATATATATGAGAGAGAGAGAGAGAGAGTTTGTGCATGAGATTGCTTGTTCATCAACTTCATCAGTTTCGTTGTCGGGTGGACTACTCCAAGGGAAGAAAGAGGCAGGGGGCAGGTTTAACTTTAAGAGCGTTACTGATGTCACCGAAAACAGTGATGGTTTTTTTTGCTCATATGAAAAATCAAGCTTCCAATGTCAGCTAAACTACTGGCTTGCTCGCTTAAGTTTCTACCAGTTACATCTACACTCAGACTTTAATTTCCCCGCCTCTCCGTGCCACGTGTATATGAATATATTGTGTCCGTTTGGGAACACGGTAGAAAAATACTTTTACCTAAATTGAGGTAAATATATAAAGAAGATTATCTCATTTTATGAAAAAACACTGTCGAATGTGCGTTTAACTTTTTTAAACGCTCCTACAAACAAACTCATTGAGATATTTTCACTGTTTAATTTCATGGGCAAAGACATTCTCCTGTATATGTTCTTAGTCAATCATTTCAAAGATGCAGGTGTCTACTGAGTACTGGGCAAAAAAAAAGTGTCTACTGAGTAGGGTTTCTTAGGGTTGGGGCCTTGGGGGAATAAAATAAAGAAATTGGTTGCAACTCCCAGAGTTCCTATCACGCAGAGGGCTAGCTAGACTACAAAATCAAAGAAAGTGTAAGCATTTTCCCTATCATTATGCCTCTGTTAAATTGCTGAATGCATGTGAACTGCTTGATTTCATTTCAGTACAAAACCTTCAATTATATATAAGCTGATCTCCTTCAAAAAAGTTCTAGTTGTGAGCTAGTCTCTTTCCTTTTGTATCTGATCGCAAATATCTTCAGCAGGAGCATAAGGTTAGGTTTGAGTATTTAATTTTAGATATCGCTAGATACAGGGAAAACTTGTTTTGGAACTATTAAGAGACAGTAAGATGAAGATAGCAGTTGATGCGATGAAAGGCCAAAAAGCCACGGATCATGACAACCAGAATGATAAACGCTACATACAGAACTTCACTTGAGGTCAAAACACATCAGTAGGGTTTGAGTTTAATTTAGTATAAATATATATTCTTGGATTTTTTCATGTCTTGGATGTCTCTTTGTTAGATGTAATTTGTAATTAAAAATTTATAAGAAAAATGACGGTTGGCAATTCACATTCATAAATAGAAACAAAGCCTTTCTCTTTTTTCTGTACTTGAAAGCTCTAGAGTAAGTCCACATTTGAGAAACATAAAATATATGCATACTTTGAAGGTCATCCAGCTAGCCAGTTTGGATGTATGACCGTTGCCGGGATGAGACATAATTTTGGTATGTCAATATATTCCCTCGTCCCTCGAATCCCTCAAATTAGAGGACAACTTGGGAGGAATAGAACATGACCGAAGGGAGAACCATTTATTAACCATTAAACAAACACCAAAATCATAGAGGAGAGACTGGCTAATTATAATCTTTTAGCAGAGATACTTGTTATAAAATGACCCTAAAAGCTAATTAATTAGAATCTCTCCTGAAAGAGGAAATAATGTCTATAGTGTGTACTTTGATTGTAGGGCAGATGAATTAACTTTCATACAAGGATAGTGCATGCGGAAAATGTATACTATTTAAATATATTATTTAAAGGTATTCATTTTTATTATTTTTCTAAACTAATTTAAGTCTTAGGCTTTGATATCGGTGAAGGGTTTCATGCACCTCTCCTTAGGAGGCAGATTTTGCAATTTTTTTAACGATGTATTTGATGTAAAATTACTATTTCAATTTTATTTAAGATCATATACATTGAAATATTTGATAGAAATTAGCAGCAGCAAAAGAAATTTTTTAGCACTAAGTATTAAGTAAACTATATATTAAAAATTAGTCATTAAAACCGGTTAAGATGAGAATTAAAGGAGATGTGGTTTAAATTGAGGTCAATTCCAATCGAGATTAATGATAACTAAAAGGTTAATCTATTCTACGAAAATATTTATGTTTGGTTTTAAAAAATATAATTTTAATTAAAAATATTAATTATTGATGAGTGAAGTTATAAAGGATTATTAGATATATTGATAAATCATATTTTTATCCTCATCACTTGATCTTTTTACTGATGAATCCTGGCTAATTGGGTTTAATCAAACTATATTTTTATATCAGGCAACATATATATATATATATATAAACAACAGATGATGATTTATAGATAGATAACTAAACTATACTTTTTGGTGATGAAAATTGTGGCTAATCTAGCTATGTTACGGTGTTGGTTTTTCTGTTGTTGCTCACAAGTACTGCATATTGTCCAAATGGATGTTAGCTCACACAAACATCCAGGCGATTAACAGATATGTGATGTTTGATAAATTTTAAATTTCCAGTCAAATTACGAAGTGGCCATGGAAATTTGAAATTTTATTGTATCATTTAATAAATTTTGCTTTGAAGGAAATAACCAACAAAATTAATACACTCTAAGTACCTCTAGTCTTTAATTTAAAAGTTTGTTTATTTTTTAAAAGATTAAAAACAAAATATATTATTTAAAATTATTTAGTTACACATATTATTAAATTATACATCAATTTATAAGTCATGCAACTTAATTTAATAAAAAAGATAAATATAAATATTTTAATATAATATATTTAATTTCTCCAATTTATGAACATAGAGAAAATA
>JANTPZ010005194.1:0-18385 GCA_025593235.1 Vachellia pachyceras | reverse complement strand
TTATTTTAACGTACGTTATTCTCCTAAAATTTTTCTTTTCAAGCTTTTGCATTTCACTTACTTTCATTTTTGAATTTTCTCAAATCAAGATTCCCTTTACGTAACTTTTTTTTAATGTTATTCTCCTAAAATTTTTTAATGATATATTAACTTAAAATTAGGTAAGTAGTAAAAGTACTAAAACATTCCCCTGAATATGAGTCAATTCCCAGTGATGCATCCCACGGGAATAAGCCTGTATTTCGCATTGTTTTATATTGACTTGTAAATTATGAAACAAGGAAAGAAATCTAATTTATTCAAATCTCTCATATTTAAACAATATATATTATTTATATATTTTCAGAAGCATTTTTAAATCTGTGCACGCATATATATATTATCATCAGCCCAATTGAAAAGAAAATGAATATATTAAGATCAGGTAAGTTGATATCCTCTTTTCCAATCAATATTTAAAATTTTTTTTCAAAGAATAATAATTATTTAACTTTTAAAAAATATTGTCTTTTCTCCGTTAAAGTTGTTTTGTATTTCTTTACTTCGGGGAATGATGCATTCAAATTATTTTATTTTTTGATATTATCTATTATAATTATATAGTTAAATAAATATATGATTCATGCGTGAGGTGATTGGCCTATTCTTTTACATTTCATTTTTTAATCATCATATGAGTAAATGGTATTGGAATTTGAATAATGATAAATATTTTGAAACACCTATTATGGTGGCCGTACGTACACTCTATCTTTAACAGTTATGATGAACTGATATATATATATATATAAGGCCAATTGAAAAAAATGTATATGTTAAGATTATAGAGTCAATTAAGATCTTATTTTGAAATCAATATAAAGATTAAAAAGAATTAATTAATATTATCTTCGACCATGTCTGGTTTGTATCTCTTGATTTTTTTGAAATCAATATACAATAAATATAACCCTCTTAACAATTTAACCACAATATATGTTCACAGTTAATTATGTAATTCAAAATCACTTTTGATACCTTTTGTAATTCCAAACAACTTATATATTTAAAAAAAATTAATTATTAAATCTTTAAGGTCCATGGCATAAAAGTTATAGGTGAGACACCTAGCCCACAAATCATTTACAATTCACAGTAACATTTCAACCCAGGGCATAAAACTCACCCACAAGTCACCCCTAAAAGTCACAAGAGTCAACAATATGTAAGCCTCCCCTTAAATATGCAGGTCAATAAATAATACTCAAATGGATACATAACAAGTTAGAAATGCTAAAAGACAAATTGTTAACTATAGATAGAATATTACGACATAACCATAAGGATAAAAGTAAATCAAAGTATGCAAGCCCTAAAGTTTGGCAGCATACATTTTCTCCTTAAAATAGCTTAATTATTAAACCTATAGTGATAGCTACTATCAAACTGTTGGCTCCTTCCCTCCACACCTTGAACCACTAAATTCCTCTCCTAAAAAAATGAATATCGATGGAATGAGATATAAAGCCTCAGTAACCAATAGTCAATTCATAGAATATACAATACGGGATTATAAGTTAGTAAGGCAGTGCTAATATACAATATTCAAACAAAATTAAGGTTTTCCAATCATTACATTCAAAATGCACAAATGATCCCTCCATCGTACTTCTCTATATTACTCCATCAAGACTCCCCACTTTAGTGTGAGTCACAATAAATCCTGATACCAATTAATATATGGATACATTTATTAAAACAAGCTCATAATTAATTAAAGACATACGAGATTTATGAGCTCTCTATAATTGAGACATAAAACAGCGAAAGAATGATCCTCAATCAGCTTTTGATGTGATATTCCCACCGTCAGGATCATCCTTAAATAGAGTTAATTAAGGTTACCCTATCTGAACTCAACCCACATGACTACAGGCCACACTTAGGATATTTTATTAATTCCCTAAATAATATTTATGATAATGATATATATATTATAATGATAAATATTATAATAATATTTATGAGAAGGGATCAGAGATTATGAGAAATCAGTGATAGAATTATCAAAATGACAATTGAATAAACATTTTGCATTCTCAAACGTCCCAATGACTAAATAAAAAATGCTATTAGACAAGGTAATGATAAAAGATATACAAATATCCATATACACTTGAAAATCCGGCGAAGCGGATCAATCAAAATCCCCGATCTGGATCTCAGCCAATGCCTCACGGAATACATCAATGTGGCAAGGAAGATAAATGGGGCCGTCATGATGGATCGAGTTGCCGTATTCATTCTCAGCCTCTTCGAGCAGAGCCAGGAAGCGAGGGTGATTTGCATGCTCGATCTTGATCGCAAATTTCTGTTTCTCTGGGCCGACGCAGACTGTGAAACAACCACGTGGAGCCACTCTACTCTTCTTCTTCATCAGCTTCAATTGTTTTTCGGGCACCAATATCTTACCGTGATCACGTAACAAGGTGTAGTCCCCTTTGGAGTGCTGCTTCCGGCGAGAGAAACCGCCACCCCAAATCTTCTTGAACTTTTTGATGGCATTCTCCATTTAAAAAGAGGCACTGCTACGTGCGACGAACCTATAGAAGGAGGGAACTGGGGGAGTGATGTGGGGAGGGAGATCGAATGAGAGAATAGAAGCGAGTGCGCATATATATAATAAAATCGAGGGTGGCCGCGCTATTGAAATTTGAATTTTGGTAAATATTTTGAAACAAATGTTCCGGTGGCCCATTAGTTTGTTTGTTTTTTGTTCAATTCCTGGCCATAAGATAGACCCATTTATTTAGAATGAGCTGGAATTTGAGTTTCGTTTTAATAAGGCATTGAAAAAAGTTACTCAGTAAACATAAACCACATTTAGCTTTTAATTAACGTTTCCGTCACTTTTTGGTCAAACGGAATGCATCTGCTAATTTTTTATGCACCATCAATCAGATTTAGTGTCGCTGATTGGGCTAATCAAAAGCATAAATTTTTTTTAACTCAATGTGTCTCTCATTTTTAAATAAAAATCAATTCTTTTTTTTTCAGTATCAAGAAATCTAAATACACTATTCAAAAGTGTTTATTCATTTGTATCATTTTAGACTGTATATAAATTTATAAATTATAAATATTAATTTAAAAATATAAATATAAATACTTTAAATTAACGTATTTAACTCCATTAAACTTTTAAATAAATCAATCAAGTCTTATATTTAAAACTAAATATAGTGAGTTGCTTTCTTTCTTTCATTTCCTTTTAATTTGGACTATTTAGAAGATCAAAACATTCAATCCCAATCATTCAATCCCAATCATGAGAACTGAGTTTCTTCTAATGCGTCTAACATGTCATACATGATGATTTGATAGTTTGTTTCGAACCATAGATAGTGGAAGAATTAGGGATGGTAAATAAGTTAGGTTCACTTCAACCCTATTTTACTTAATCCGTTTTTTAAATATATATTTTATATTTTCTTATATTTTTATCTTAATGTTTTTTATTGATGGGAAGGTAATCATGTGACCATACAATCTTAGGGAAAATCAATAAGCAACAAAACATAAGAAATTAGTTTTTTTAAAAAAATTGGCGCAGCTCAGGGATTGGACTGTTTCAGCCCGCCCTGCCAACCCATACAGGTTGGCCTGCATTCCCACCCAGTAAAGAATATACAACATGTGTATATGTGTGTAACTTTTGACCATTGACGATGTTAACAAAGTCACATGCACACGTGATTATCGGTACTTTTAGTTACAGCCCCTCTTAGCCGTTCCTATGTTTCTTGGGCGTACACGTTATTTAAGGTCATGTAGAAGATCATCAACGTGCGCGTGTGTGTATACCTTCCAAAAAAAATCATATTAACCTCTTGCATTTTGTACATACCAGGATCTGTGTTTTTTTTTTACTCTGAGGGCTTGTATTAATATTCTTTTTTTATCATTTTAACTCGTATATTATAAAGGAGTATGACTAATATGTAACAATTTCTTAACTTGAAATGTGCTCCTGATTTATTTTAGCAAATAGTGATGCATGCCTTAAACTTCTATAGGTACGATACAATTAAAAAGAAAGAATCAAATGCAGAATTGACATTTTAAAATAATGAACAGCATTGAAAAGATTAACATCAAACATTATGCTTTATTTTTCACACATATAATCTTTGATGTGACAGTAATATGTTGTTTTTTTTTTTTGGATACATGACAGTAATATGTTGTGTGCATGCATTAAAACATGCAAACTGGCCCACGCTGGCTAGTCCGGTGTGACTGCTCATATTCGGTTAAATTCGGGTGGCCCAGATCCATCCGAAATAGGGTAGATATAGCCAAGGCCATTTTTAATAATGTAAATCCAATCTTTCTTTCCCTTTTCAAATCTCTCTCTCTACCAAAATTGGTTGGCATAAATGGCGGCAGCTTGTGTCCCTTAATCAAGCTGTCAAGGGTTCGATTCTTGATCTTTGATATGGAGCTGACCATGTTGAAAGGAGTCTACCCATTTTGTGTGCGCTCAGTAACTCCAAAGATATTAATCACTGCTGCTGGTGGATACTATAAGTCTCTCTCTCTTTCCCCACAGGTGGACATTGCATTTTAGAAAATGTTGATGCGTGAGCGATTCTTCTTATCAATGGATGGTGCCTAAAAGAGAACATTGAACCTGATGATCAAATTATTGAGTTACGAAGTCGAAGTTGATAGAGGAGTCACAATTGCAGGTAGCCACCCCATCCATCCTTGAAAATTTACACGTGTATATATATATATATGCCTATATTCACATTCACACTACTGACATATGTGGTGTTAAGTAGGCCAAAAAAAAAGGAGTTATGACATTTAGGAACATCCAAATCGGTAAACGGTAACTTGATATTCATTCAACCATGGAGGATCTAAATGCGCTTGATTAAGCCCAGTTGATAGCTATACACACATGTATAGGCAACTCTGTTAATTAAATCCTCTGAAACTGGTTTACTTTGGGGGCTGAGGATTATCATACCTTGTATACAGTTTCTCTTTTCCAATCTTTTTATTTCCATTAGAATCACATATGACGAAAAGTCTTTAAAATTTGAAGTGAAAATTTTGTTAGCCAGTTACCATTCCTCTCACCAAATTCCCTTTTTGGAGAACTTTTAATAATCATAACTATATGTAAAGAACTTGGATTGAGGTGGTGTAAAATGTTATGTCTAAGTCAAGTACATAACATACTCTTCGAGCTACTAAGTTACTGTTGTAATACAGTATATAGAACCTATATTTACATAAATATGGATTCCAAGGACCAACAAGTCTCAAATTATGATCAAACCATCTTCCCCTTTTCTTTTGAAGTTCTTGCCCTTTGATGATCATAGTAATCTGATATAATGAGATTTCACAGAAACTCGATAGTAAGTCAAACAACAAAAGTACTAACAAGCAAGATTGTTATGAACTAAAAGAATGCCACAATTAAGAGAGTAATTACATTTAGCATGCATACAATTATGCATCAAGTTCAGTGTACACATAGAACAGTTTCATGCATAAGCAGCGCCCATATAGCACAAAAACTTGGACCATGGCCATTCATGAATCAATTTTGAATATTTTGGTTTGGGGGGTAAAACTCATAACAGTGCCTATTGTGTTTGAGTTGCAGGGAAAAGATGTTAGTGAAGGCCATTCTCCAATTTCTGAATTTGATCTATGCTCTTTGGAGAAGTTAAAAGAAGAGAATCGGGACTTGAAGGAAAGGTATCTAGAATTTTTTAAATATGCTTGGCTGTTGTTTTTGGTTACTTTGCTGGGCATGATTCTTATAATTTTCGATTTTTGTGTTGTAGATTAAGTGGGATGTAGGAAGAAATTATAGGAGAATTAAGGACGGTTTTGCAGCATGAAAGGGACAAGTGCAAATCTCTTGAAACTCAGGTTGAGCTGCGACCATATGAAGACATTGGTTTTATTGATTTTTCTGACACATTCTGCTTATTTCTTAATATCTTTTGAATATTATATTACCAGCTCCAGGCTGCAGAGAAGGCGATTGAAGAATTGAACAAGGAACAAGAAACTACAATTGATGTATTCACTGAAGAAAGGGATCGACGAGATGCTGAGGAGAAAAAAATTGGGGAAGAAGCTACTGGTTTAACTCCCCATTCATCAACCTTCCCACTCTTCTGTCCTAATTCTTTTTCATCCAGGAAAAAGAAATATACCAATTCTACATTATGAGATCTTGTTTGACCTGTCTTTCTACTGCAGGAGGCATCTGATACCATCGAAGAACTTCGTGACAAGGTAAGGCTGCAGGAAAAGAGGCTTTCAAGTGGGAAATTAGGACGGTGAGATCATAGTTTCTGGCACGACTTGCTGATACTACTAATTTTGTTCATCAACTTCATTGGCTGCCCACGGGTTGGTCCATCGTACATGGACGGACCGATCCTGCTTGTCACATGTTGAGGGGTATGATATCATAGATCAGTTGAATGGCTATTTGTAGTTATGGCTGGAAAGTTGGTGGAGCTCACTGATTTAGATTCTGCATGTATATAGAGAATGATTGATTGTTTAGGGAAGGAAATGGTTGCCTTGTAGGGTTGGAGATAGGCATCCTGCATCTTTCATACAAGAGCCTCGTTCTCTACTTTTGCTTTGATGGCAACTGAATTCTTCATTCAAAAACCAATGCCTGGTTCATTCTGATCCCTCTTTTTTTAAAAAAAAAAATTATTATTCAAGCACGCCACACCCTTTTAAGATGCAATCGTTTTCTTTTCCTTTTTTTAATATTTAGATAATTAATTTAACACCTACTCGCCCACACACTTGTCAAACACCCATGACCCATCCGCCCCAATTATGGTGTAGGCGTCTGTGTATATGGATTTGATTTCTCTCATTTTCATTTTCTCATTTTTTTCTTCATAATTTCATCTATACCCTTAGATTTTTTTTTGAAATAAATGGCCCAAATTTTATATTTTTAAAACTAATGTTATAAATATAAATAAATAAATTTAACCTATCAAAATATGATCTAAATGATTTATAACTCTTGTATATATGAGATAATAAAATTTCAACTTACAAATTATTATAGTAAAATTTTTCTAAAATATTAAATCTAAGTCATCCATTGTTTGATCTAAAGGTGGAGATGTAATTTTGAAAAGATCGTGAGAAAAATGAAAAGAAGCAAATCTGCTCCCTGTGTCTTGAAAATGCATTCCATGGTAGCACATAGTGCATATTTAGGAATCCGTTGGAAGAGTGATTTTACGCAAATCAAGATAAGTATGTTAAATGAGTTTTGTCTCGATCTGTGTACAACGCGGTTTCAACGTGATAAACAAACAATGATGTTGAATTCGGACATCGTGTTCAAACAGTTAAAACTTCTTTCAGTAGGATTAGTGGCGGAGCCAGGACCCAAGAGCAGTGGGGGCAATTTTTTATTTTTAAACAGATGAAAACAAACTTGCTAGTATAGATTATTTGAGTATGTTCAAATCTTTAAAATCAGTAGGTGCATAATAAAAATCTAATAGTAATTTACATGTAAAGTAAAAAAATTCAGTGGAAACATTTGCCCACACTGAACCAAAGGTAGCTCCACCACTGAGTAGGATTAATGCTTGTTGTTTTCATTTCACTTTCATTTCAAATAGAAGGATCTTAGATATTTTTGGGATAATTTTAAAATATATAAGGTCTTTTTAATTGATAATTTGTTATATAAAAGAGGGGGGAATCATTATGAGCAATTATCCAACTACAAATCTATGGCCCCTCATTAATTTGGTAGGCAGGGTTGATATATTAGCTTCATGTCACATGGGGCATTCTACATTGCTACTATATCCCTTGTTGTATTCTCCGCCGCTCATTTATTTCTTGAATGAAATGTCCCTTCAGTTTTGAATAAAACGCCGTAATAAAATGTAAAATTTATTAACTAATGATTCAAAGCACAAGGTCAATGAGAAACGATACTCCAAAAAATAAATGAGAAATGAAATGCAGCCAGCCATAGAAGTCTAATGCGGAAGATACAGTGTCCGTTTGGGAACATGGTGGAGAAGTACTTTTACGTAAGTTGAGGTAAATATGTGAAGGGTATTATCTCGTTTTACAAAAAAATATTGTTGAGCATGAGGCTTCTTGACAGATTACCAAACATCACCATAAATTATCAATCACATTTACTGATTTTTTTAACACATCCCGTACTTAAAGTTCAGTATATGAATAATTTTACATTTAAAGTATGAGAGAAGGCAAAGGAGTCAAAATAAAGAAATATTTACATTATAGATTATAGACACTTTTTGCAGAAGCGTTTTTACAGGCTTGAGTAGCCGGAATGGATGGATGCTGCGAGTAGGACAAATCATGCTGCGTTTATTTCTCATCTAATATTATATCTCGCAACCTTGATGACTCACCATCTCTTAACTGTGAGTTAGCGTTGAGATCTCAAAAGCTCACATCAGAGACTAACAAGTAGTTCAGCTACAATTTAATTTGTCCCATTATGGTCACACAAACTAGAAGTTTTAGTTCGGATCATAAGTCTTAAAAATTTGAGCAATTCTTAATCAGGTTTATGCGAATAACACAAAATCTGCGACGTGAGTTGCCATAAAGAGCAGGAGTGGAGCGGTAGCATTAAATGAAGAAGCAGAGAATTAAGATAGCGGTGACATCTAGTTGATACAAAAATGGTGGAAGAAAAGGATATTCAAGGAACGTACGTAAATTTGAGTTCTGGGACGTGTATAGAAGAATTCAAATAGAGATTCGGCCATTAACGTGCAGCGAAAGGCAGCAACAGACAACAGTAGCAGTAATAATGGCTTTAGAGGAAGACATTGACCACAAGAAAATCTCTGATACAGAGATGTCCAAGATTCCTCTCATGAGAGCTTTCGTCGAGTCCAAGGATCTCTCTGCTAAGGTAATCGTTTTCACTCTATGTCTACTTTGCCCGTTGTATTCTTCGTTCCTTGATTTTTCTCTAGCTACCCTCCTGTGCAGTTTTCATAAGATCATGAAGCTAAAAGAAAATAGTAAATTACACACAAAAGTTAAAATGAAGTGCCGAATTGCTAGGAATGACTTTCAGTTGATTTTTTCTTCCTCCTCCAATGGTTAGACTTAGATTTCTCTGAGACTTGTGAGAATACAAATTTGCTTTGATATAGACTCAGATCTCGAAGTGATTCTTTGGCTTCTTGACTTGAGGGCTCCGTGTTTTGCTTCGTCTTCGTCATACTCACCTTCCTTCTATTTTGGACTATGGACTATACCTGCAGCATTACTCAACATCGTCAATAACCATGATTCTGGGAGATGTTGTTCATTTTCTTACGGTGAGGTCAAGTGGTAATATTTCAGGACTATGATGATATGACGATGAGAAGATTCTTGCGTGCTCGTGAACTGGATATAGAAAAGGCTTCAGCAATGTTCCTTGAGTCCTTGAAATGGAGGCGTACATTTGTCCCAAATGGTTCTATTTCTCTATCAGAGATTCCAAATGAACTTGCCCAGAACAAGATGTTCATGCAGGGAGTCGACAAGAAAGGACGTCCAATAACAATTGTCTTCGGTGCCAGACACTTCCAAAACAAAGTTGGTGATCTGGACGAATTCAAACGTAAGTTTTTAATAATAGTTCATCGACAGTTATAAATCTGACACACCAGAATCCAATTCTTACAAACTAAATTTGCGTTTACAGGGTTTGCAGTGTACTCTCTTGATAAACTATGTTCAAGGTAATTCCTTTTTTCCTACGTTGTTATGATGCTGAACTTGTACTTAGGACTGGGAAAACAGCACAAGTTTGAAACTTTTTGAATTAAAATACCATTTGGCGTGTCTCAGGATGCCACCAGGCGAAGAGAAGTTCGTGGGTATAGGGGATCTTAAGGGATGGGGATTCTCAAACTGTGATATTCGTGGTTATCTTAGTGCCCTAAAAATTTTGCAGGTAAAAGTTTAAGCCATTTCTTCCTTGCACTTTTAGTAGGTAACATAACAAGCAGTTCAACAAGACAGTAAAATTATATTAAAATGAGCATGTTAGTTTATCAACATCGATCTTGTTCAGGAATAATATCTTAATAGTTTCTCCGGATCAATCATGGTGCTCAAACGAATCTGCAGTATGGCAAGACATCAGGCTTCTAGTTTCCGCTTACTCAAAAATTGATGTTTTTACTGCCCATCCATCATTTTTGGAATCATTTTACTAACTCATGTATTGGTTTTATTTTCTTCTGCCACTGTAAAACATTATAATTTTATATTTTCATTTTGCTTTTCGCCCAAAAAAAGAGAGAGAGAATAACATCTTAGTAGTTTTATGACGGGTTTCTTGTGGTTGCAGGATTATTACCCAGAACGGCTGGGGAAGTTGTTCATTGTGAACGCACCTTCCATATTTATGACCGCATGGAAAATTGTTTGCCCTTTCATTGACAAGAAGACCAAGAAGAAGGTGACAATTTTCTTTTTGGTTTTAAATTTGCGACACGCGGACGAGCGTGGATGTGATATGTTTCAAGGATGCATTTTTATGTTTGAACGATGTGTACACAGATTGTGTTTGTGGAGAACAGTAAATTACAGTCAACATTGCTGGAAGATATAGAGGAGGATCATCTTCCAGAGGTATACGGGGGGATGATGCCATTAGTCCACATCCAGAATTGCTAGGTAAATGAGTACAATCCGAATTGGGCAAATAATTACATATTTGTTACGAGTATTTATGTAAGTTTGCCAAATTCTTCATCCTTTAGATAAATAAGTGCTGTATAAGACGTTTTTTAAGGATATGGTATGATATAGAATTATATAAAATGCCTGTTTCTTATATTCTTTTTTGACAACAATAGAGGTTAGACCCCCAATAAACTAATTGTGCATAGCACCTACTCTTCCTTTTTGTCTGATTCAGGCAACTTGATGTAGCGGGAAAAATGGGTTAACTTCCACGATCCGTGCTCCGTCTTTAGATTCAGAAGTACAAATTGAAAATGCATGTTTACCCAAAAGCAGTGTGCTAACTAAGGGAATCAATATAAATTCAAATATAAAATTCAAATGAAATATTAATCACCAGTGGCAATTAAAGCAATTCATTCATTGAATTTCGCGTGACTAAGGAAAGGTCACCAAATTGGCTAGAAGTTGTTTTCAATACCATAACTATAGGTAACGAAGGTCCCCACATGCGAGTACCATAAATTGTTCATTAATGAAAAATACCAAGAGGCATGGCCCTAAGGACAGGAACACTTGCTTGTGTCGTTCTTGCTCTGCAAACTAGAAACTAACATATGAAAAGAAGGCTAACCACAACTGCTCAACCCACGCTTTTCACAGTGATTAATCTTCTTCCTTGAGCTTCTCTTAACTTTTTCTCAACAAATTTTCTTTCTCCCCAAAAGGGTGTACCACTGAAAATTCCCTGATTCTCTCTTGCTTGAATTGACTGTAAAAATTATTTTTTTAATATGATTTATAATTTACGAAATAAATATATTAGAATATATTAAAAAAAGTTTTATCTCGTGAATCAACATGGCAAAATATACCCACATGATCTTATGCAGCATGGGAATTTTGTGGGTCACCCGCATGAGTGCAGAGTCAGAGACTGAAGCATGGGGGCAGCACGGAAGTGGGTCGGATAATACTGCACGAGTAATCATGCGACAGCTAAGCATCAAACGAAATCAATTTCATCGGTAGGGCCTAGGGACCAAGTGCACCAACTATGGAAGGAACTTGTATAAAAGAATTCACAACTATGGTTGAAAAAACTATCGTATCATGGAATTTGAATATCACAGAATTTCCAACATTGGCGCAAGTACAAAATTGTGCTCCGAGGGAAGAATGTGAGAATTTTGCAATATTAACTTTGGAGCGACCATCCAAGCCCAAACTCAAAACATACAAAAGAGAAGAGGAAATGCCAACCCGTACCTCGTCTTGTGGCCTTGCAGATGAGATAACAGGTTGGCTATGGCAAAAACCTTATTGACCCCTTTTCACAAAGCTTAACAGAGAGTTTTCAACCCTTCAGTTCTGAAAGGGCCTTGACATTGCACAATGACCAATGAATGAAGAATTTTTATATGTACAGTCTTTTACATGACCAGAGACTAGCTAGGTTGGATATTTCTGGCCCGCAGGAAAGTCAAAAATTGCGTAGGTAATTCTGCTAGTAGCGCTTGAACTACTGAAATCCCTCCACCTGCAAAAGGCGTGCAATATGATGTTTAGAGGCGGTTAATCAGCTAGTAGTTCATTGCTAATCGTAATTTGCAAACTGATACCTACTTTGAACATCCCGAAATGGAACAAATTGGACAATATCACGCGAAGCAACCCGTCCAGATGAACTTTCAAGTCTTTCTCCCTTGTCAGCGTCCAAAACCTGCCCAAGGAATGGAAATTACCACTGAATATACGCCCTTCATGTTTCAAAAATATCATCTGTTACTGACATTTGATTTAAATTCGAAGAAACCTCTTGTATTTTTGGTCAGTGAAATCAACTTTTTTGTGTACACACGTAATTTTATCCTGAACCAGCTTATAAAGGCAGCTTCGTTGATCTTCAACATCAAAATGAGATTACGATGCTATTTTTAATATGGAAATTAAGGCAGCTCAGCAATTTCATTTTTTAAAAGAATAGGCAGATTTTTTTCAATAGCTTCGTTAACAAGAAACAAACTATAAAAAATGTTTTCATAATATATATTAAATCCCGGATTGAGAAATATTAAGAGCAGTTGGATCTGATACCTCCATTTCTTTGAAATCAGCTCCACCTACTCCAACAATAAGAACTGACAATGGTAGATCAGATGCTTTAACGAGAGCATCTTTGGTTTCTTGAAGATCTGTAACTACTCCATCCTGGGAGGATATCAATTAAGTCACAGAGTTGAAATGGCAAATCAACGAGGTGGAAAAATCATAAACTTAACCTAGCCCTAGAGTAATATGGATGCATGTAATAATACATGCTAATACATGCAACAAGCAAACAATCAAATAATAGCCAAGTTATAATTAAAGTCACAGTAACTTCCACAGACAGATAAGCAAGAATATTGTATTTCTTACAGTGATAATTAACAAAACAAAATACTTTCGTCCACCGCTTGAAAGAGACTGGCTGGCAATAAGAGCAGCAGTGCTGATGACAGGTCCAAAAATAGTTGGCCCCGCAAGTGAAACATTAAAGAGGGCACTTGTGTACGCTGTCATAATTCCTTGGATCCCTTCCACCTGCAAAAGCCAGACATGAATAAATATTGAGGAACGACAACTATCATATTGTGGTGAAAAGCTGAAAAAAAGGAAGATCAGGCTTTGCAGTTCAACCTCACAGTAATTGCTGCTTCCATTCAAGTTGAAACAATGAGAAACAGGACCATCAATTGGTCGTGCTCCAAAACCCCAAGTAGGAAATCTCTTGTCTGAATCATAAAACTGTAACACGTCCACAACCTCTAAAATTGCCTGATAAAAAGTATTCATGACTCATGGATCAAAAACAAGTGGAATAATGAGTCAAATATGGAATCAAGAATCATTTCTCACCCTTTGGTATGCATTTGGCCGACCTGAAGGATCTATATAATGTAAAGAATCAGGAAGGCGTGGATTTCCATTTGAAGCTGATAATTGAGAGAAGGAAGTCAGACCTTAATATCATTGAATCTTTGGTATCACATGTACAACCAGAATGTCAAAAGAATATATAATTTTACGTTGAAGAATGACTACGCAAAGTAAATCCTATACAGCAGCCTCAACATCATACATATCACAATTTTTCCTAATAGAAAGTCATAAAAAACCATTTTTTATTTTAAAAAAACAGATTTCAAAAGCATGTCAACTATTGCACCATATAATATACACAATGAAATTTGCCACACGTGTATTGGCATGTGGAGTACCTGTGAAATCAACAGCCACCATAAAGTTCAATTCAAATCCTGAAGCCAAGTAATCAAGGAAAGTATGTTGGACACTTTGAGTAAGCCTGTCCACATATAGTTGGCTCTTTAATACCTGTATCATAGTTGAATCTTGTCAGGGACATGTATTAGCATTCAAGATGAAAATAATCCTGACTAATAATAGACCTTGTTATGATTAATGGATAGAGGTATTCACATGGAAATAGTTTGATTAATATTATAGACCTTGTTATGGTAATTTTGTCCACCAGAAGTCGGCAAGAATAAACTGTCACCTAGACCACCAGAATGAAGCTTCTCCAACTCTGCCAAAGATTTCTGCACTTTTCTGTTATTTAAGAATACACATCATTACCCTGAATTTTGTCTTAGGCATGTAGATGAGAGAAAGAAAAATGATGGCCATGAAACAGTATAGTTGATTACCCTATTAAATTATGTTTGCCATTGCTATTGAAGTTGTAGCATTCTATTATTAATGGACTATCCTGTGTATCATAAGAGTGGGAAAAGGAGAAAGTTCATATAACATATAATTAAATATCTTCACAAAAGTAAGATAATCATGCCAGATTATAATTGTTGACTGTCACTTAGATTTTGTACCTTGCCTCCTACTTGCTGGATATTCAAGAACAGTGGCTTCCAAATTGGATTAAGATCATTCTTTATAACTTCTGTTTTGCAAATGGGAACTTGGGTACCACCCTCCACCAATTTCGAAATTAATAAAAAGGGATCCTGCATGACAAACAAAAACATGGTTGACACCATAACTCATGATCATCTCATGCCAGCAAAAAAGGAAAAAGAAAAAAGAAATATTCCCATACACTTTTTGAGAAGAGATCCTTATTTTCCAAATCTGAACACCGGAATGTTATCTCCATTGTAGTCTTTGAGCTGAGACATTCCTCTGCACGCACCAATAGCTTCCCACAATTTTGGGAGTGGGTTGATCTGGATGCATCATCTTTGTACAGATCGAATGTCAATGATTGATCAGATTTCATGATTATCTGCACAGGCCGAATTGCTAAAGTCAATGGGTTAAATTGTTGAGATGTTGATTTATCTTTTTTTTTTTGGTAAAGCATAAAGCCTTATTTCTGTGAGAACATCTGGTGCCAAATACATGATGTAATAAAGAATGGCAACAGAATATCCGGAGTAATAAACTTTTCTTTGTGCTTACGAACAGAATAAATAATCACTTCACTCTTCTTTCCTCTTTTCTCCTTTTCCCTCTTGCTCATACTCAATCTCTCCACTATCTCCATGTTTCTTACTCTCCTTCCCCCTTTTCTTCTGTTAGACTGTTGATCCTAGATCATCATGCCTCCAAATGCTGATGCATTTTTCATAGGAGAAACCAATCTATGACATAATCAGGAGTACTAGATCAAAAAGATCTAGGTTCATTGCCAGAACTTTTCTTCCTGTCTCGCACATTTCAAGTCATTGCATAGTATAGGCTTTTCATCTACATATAACAAATCACACGACAAAAAGTATATTAGTCTTCATGTTACCTCAGATAATGCACAGGTTGCTTCACCAAGAAATTGCTGTTCTTCTAGTTTAAGCATCTGCACAAGTCAACCTAATTGTTACAATCTGGAGCATCTTATACTCTTTATGCTCTACCAACTAGATATGACATTGGCAATGGCATCCAATTTAGTAAGCATTTCAAAAGCATTCAATATAGGAACTATTATCCTTTCATGGAAAGAAAAAGAATAAAAAAGGCATTCATCATATGTTTAAAGATACCGTACCTTCACATCTACACTGTGAAATTGAGCATCAACATCGTAGACACGAAACCTGTGATGGAAAAATTTTAACAGTGATACTCCTGGTCAAACAACAAGATGGTCATATGCTTTGTTAGGAGTAAAAATATCAACATTTAAACTTACACTAAAAACTGAACAACCTCAAAATGGTAAATGAGATTGTGCTTGGTGATCCATGTGGGATTCAAGGAATTTAAAACTACTTCAGTGCGGCCAAGTTCCTCAAGTACTCCATTTTTCCCTCTTAAATAAAGAATCATCATTGGATCACTCTGCAGCAACAAGAGCTAAATATTACACATGATATGTCAACTTTCTAGTGATAGATGCAAGAGGTGACTAAATATGATGAATATTAAACATAAAAATTATGACAGTTTTACATAATACTGTCAACAAGCAGCATAACTTTTATGTTTGACATGAGACATATCTGCCACAAGCAAAAATGACACTGCCCCTTGATCCATATGGCATAAAATCTGAACTAAATTAATCAAGCCCAGCTCAAAATCGTTCATCTCTCACATTAGAGTAAAAATTGAAGAAATGCACACTTCTATCTTGCATGGAACAATACATGGCCCCTGAATTTTGAGGGTTAATAATATGGTCAATTTCTCGTTTCCCCATCCTCTTTGTAAAGATCATCCAAAAAATATATTTGATAAATCAACGGACCATTAGAGAACCAATTATATTGATTGGTCTGAATTCAATCATATTGATATATATTTGATTTTCAATCTCCATTGCAATTTGACATGAGACATATCTGGGATTGTCTTATGCAAGAAATCTGCCCATATGAATGCTCAGCAGTTAAGACGGAAGTGCCATGACAGGAGGGCACGACAAAACTGCATCTCCTTTTACTCGATTAGTGTTCAACATGGCCATTCCTTCACCCATATTTTACATCTCAACATATTTGTAATAATCCCACCAGAAGCAATGTTGCAGCTACAAGAATTTGCCCATACTTTTATATCAAACAATCTTCAGATTCAGCATCATCCTCTGCACTGATATCTTTCTCCAACCGGAGGATATGCTTCGTCATAAGCTTTCAGCTAGAGATTGTAGGTCATGATTTCATGATCTATATGGCTACACAGTCCTGATCACATTACGTCGAATGTCACCTAAGGACTTTTCCTTGAATTTATTATTCCGGAATATGCATAATGATATGCTTGTCAAAACAATAGGTCCCGAATTGTAGTTGAGCTGGATTAAAACCGAAATTAAAATAATAAATGGAAAAATAAGCCAGAATTTATAGAGTGGATATTTTAACGCCAAAACCGGAGCTAACTTCTATCTGAATCAAATGGATTTGAACTAAGTTTTAAACATCAACGACCACAAAATGTTACAAGATTCTACTCAAAGAAGGTAGATTAAAGAAACGCTTAACCAGCAAACCTTGGAGAGAACATCTCGGTCACGCAAGCCTGAAGCAGAATATGATAACTGCATCACAAAAGAGACCACAGTTACACCTCCAAAAGTTAATTCCAATAAAATAAGGCATGAATTAAAGTTCTGCCGGTGTAACCGATTCAGAATATAACAGAAAGAGAATGTACAAAAATAGAGAGAAACATATTTGCAACAACCTCGATCTGAGAGAATAGGCCATGGTAGCCCCGAGACCTGAGGAACCCATCCACGGCATCATTGGGAGCATCGGCGGCGATGTGATGATGGCCGGCGGTGCCGCCGATGGCCGCACGACCGCCAGCAACGTCAGAGCAGCAGTTGCCCATTCGATTTTGAGCTTTGAAACCAGTGCGAGTAGCTTGACCTCAGAGGGCCCGGCAACCTCAGCAGGCAACAAGCTGAGAACTCGAAAATAACGTCAATGTTTAAAATGAAGGAAACTGACAATTAAAAACTTCATTTTCAGGAAAAGGAAAAGGAAAAAGAAAAGTTGCAGAACGCAATTTGGCAACTATTTATGAACCATTTCTTTAGCAGTTGCATTTCATTTCTCAAAAAAAGAAAACGCGTTTTACTTTTGCGTATGCTTCTATCAAGTCTTCTTTGTCAACCCAACATTTAAATTTTTTTGGATGATTTTTATTTTTTTTAATTTATATCTTGAACAAGTGCAAGCTTTCCAGGAAATTTCCTCTTCAATCACTTAACGTTGCCAAATGAACAGGAATATATGGATTTTGTGGAATTCTCAGTTGTAGTTGTAGTTGGTTGATAGGACGCCAAAATGAATAATTAGGCAAAGCCAAGATTTTTAAGAATCCTTTGGAAGAAAGGAGTTTACAGATTTCGAGAAGAATTTACAGATTTCAAGATGGTTTTTATGGATTTCGAAATGATTTTTACAGATTTTGAGATAGTTTTGTTTTAATTACGTACAACATTGGAAAGAAGTTCTTCCCAAATATGCACTCTATGGGCTGGTTTGGATGCTAGGTTTAAAACCTAGGTTTCACAGATTCCGAGGTAAAACCTAGGTTTTGAAATGTGATTTATGTTTGGGAAGTTATAGCTTTTACAGATTTCGAGGTAAAAAAGTAAGAAAAA
>JANTPZ010005193.1:0-13453 GCA_025593235.1 Vachellia pachyceras | reverse complement strand
AAAAAATATAGATATTGACTAATTCAACTCTTAGTATAATGATCTCCAAGTTTATATGATTAAGAAATTTAGGTATGATTAAAAAAGTGAAAGATATATACATTAAAATTTATTCTAGTGATCTAAATGATTTCTAAATCGTTCGTGAAACAATTAATACATGTATTTGTTAAAGAGGAGTATTTTATTCTAAAATTTAGGGCTTGACAAAAAGTAGGATTCATTTCCTAAATTTCCGTAAATCATTTGCTACACTCCCTATTTTTCATACAAGTCACTGTCCTGCATCATAACTGGCATAGAAAACAAATAATCATTGCTCTGATTATGAGCACTAACTGATATCTTCTCATGCATAATTTATCATTAAGCAGGATTGTTCTAGTGTCCAAGTTTATTGGCCTTACTATCTGTGCTTATGGATAGCTTCAAAATTCTATTAATCAAGATGGCTTCAACTTGATCACTCATGTGGTTGCAGCCATAGAATCCAATTTTTTAGCATCCATCTCTTACTGCTTGTTGTCAAGTCTCTTTTCATGTAATGATTTCAAGTTAAAATGTTAAGTTATTGAGTCTTTTAAAATACTTCAAAGTCTTTTGGCATAATTTATATTGATATCTTCAACTTAAAATCTTCCACAGTAAATTTTTTTTAAATAAAATGTATAAACATTTAGTATGGCAAAGTTTTGTTGTTGTTGTTGTTTTTTTTTTGCCAATCTTGTTGTTGTTGTATATACACCCCATGCCAAATGTGCTTGACAAGCAATAGTTTTTTTTATTTATTAGTGGTGTCAGGTGGAATGATAGGCCCTTCCATATTGTAGTGCGTTAGTTATAAAGTTGAAAACGATTAAGCTGTATGATTGAATTGATAACGATAAAGAATTGCATTAGGTGCACAAAGATGGGAAGTCATCTAATCATTAACAAAGCAGAAACTACACTTGATACTTGCCCTCACCAACCTGCACTTTTTATTTGTTTCTCGAATATGAATAGGAATCTCTTTAAAGTATCAGGCAGCTACAATGAAATACTAGCTAGTGGCTACCGAAGTCTGCAGCTATGGGTATGTTTCAAAAATTTTGTCAGAATCCGAGAGCAACAGAGGGTCATGTCAGTTCCAAATCCCCATTCAATTCTGTGTGATTTGAAGTTACGTTATGATGAAACATTTAAATGATCGTTTTCCTTATTGGTATATACATCGCATCACAAGATTGGTTTAATCTGGCCTACTTCCCTACATCTGCATCTTCCTTCTGATCAGATACTGCAAAACTTCACCAACATAACATGAAAGCTCTCCTGTGTAAGTAAGGAGCAAACATAAAATTCGCCCGTAAGGTACTCTCTTTAATCACCCTTTAATTCATAATCAACTCTTGCATGTCAGGGTATAGAACTTGTCCCTTTTGTTATGACAGAGAACTCAATGGATCTTCATAAAATTCACTACTCATCTATTGGCAAATGGTGCCTAATCTCCGTCTCTTTAGCCTGTGGGTAAAAGAAACTTTATGACTTTCACACTGCTCCTAGCCTACAACATAACATTCACTGCCAGAGCCTGTCCATAAAGCAGAATTTAAGAATTAGGGAAAAAATTGATATTGATGCTTTACGTGTTCAGCAATTCGTCCCCATTAACTTTCAACTTTCAATTTACAAGCTTAAGATGCAATCATTTGGAATACAGGGAAAGAACAAAGGAGAACACTTCCAAGCTTTATCACCAGATTAAACAGAACTAGCTCAGAGCTTGGAATCAGATTATAAACACAACATTAGAAGAAAATGAAGTCGAGAAAAAGAACACTCGACATCATATACATGTGTATATATCTTTGAATATCTAATAAGAGGTAATTTACAGAGTCTCCTACCTTGGTGTTTCTTTTCCATCGCATAATCTGCAAAATACTATATAAAATCTTGTATTTTGCAGAATGCAATCTTTCCCTAATCTATCTAAACACTCCTTTTTTTTAAACTCTTTTTCCAATTTCTCTTGCCTAGATCATACAGGTTTCCTAAAGCAGAAACAGCAATCTCTACCAGCATTGATCCGTCTCCCATCTGCGGGTCGTATAAAACCCGGAAGAGGAATTCTTAACCGAAGACGCCGACACCGGGCGCCTCCTACCATGAACAGCCATCAAAGAAAGATCGTAGATCGCCCTCGCCGAAGGATCGGAGAGCGTGGCGTAGGCATTGTGGATCTCGATGAAGTCCTGGTCATCGTCAGAAAACGATCGGCGTAGCGCCGAATCAGGATGGTAGATCTTAGCCAAGCTCCGGTAAGCCGACTTGATTTCCCTGGGCGAAGCGTTCTGGCTGACTCGAAGCACCTCGTAGAGACTCGCCGGTCGCCGTGATGCGACCGCCGCAGATTTGGTCACTGTCGCAAAAGAACGCATCGAAGCCTTACATTGATGCGGGAGAAACCTGACGGAGGAGGTGGCAGCGCCGTTGGAAGAGGAAGAACGAGCAGAGTTGAGGGCGGGGGGCGGAAGGCTTAGAGTTCCGGCCATAGCGAATTGAACAACGGAATCAGGAGAAGCAGAAGGAGCAACTGTAGAGTTGGGCTGGATTGTGCGAGGCTGAAGTTGAGCTAACGATTTGCAAGATGAGGAGAGAAGCTTGTGAGGAGTGATAATATATAGTGGCCAAAGGGGAGGGAAGGGCAGAAGAGTCATTTGAGGGGAAGATAAAATAGCGGGATGAGAGGGACACACAGAATCATGGAGAGGAAAGTAAAACCGCGTGTTTAGTTGTCGGTTTCCACAATTCGATAGAGAGAGAGAGAGAGAGAGAGATGTGTGTGTAGCCTGTGAGACGATGACGCGTCGGATCATTTTGTCTGTGGGGGGCAGTTGTTCTAGAAGACTGGTCCACTTGAACCGGGTGTGTGTGGTTCACATGGACCGGACCCCAATCGTTCTTGTCAGATTTGAGATAAACGTTATACTGTTACCACTCATCTTAACCGTACGATTTCCATGTAGGCCCAAGTATTTTAGCAAGTAATTTGGTTCCCCCCTCTTAAACTCGTGTGAGTGATGATAGGAATTCAAATTCACGTTATTACGTATGTTTAAAAAAAAGAGTTTACGGATTCAGAAAAGAATTTATGAAACCCAAAATTTTTTTACAGATTTCGAGATATATATTTTTTATAAATTTTAAGATACATTTTTGTATTAATTTGTGTGCACTGTTTAGGGAAGGATTTCTGAAACATGCAAATTGCAAGGAAGTAACTCATGTTAGAAGTGCATGTATGACAATTTAGTACAATGTGAGCGATACAATAATGGATTCAAATGGGAAGTTAAATGTGGGTGGAGGAGAATCATGAGGCATTATGGTAAGAATGAACTCTTGTGAAAATCCAATGGGTTGATTCATATTGGATCCATTTGAAAAAGCGGTGGAGAAGTATTTTTATCATTTATGAGATAAATATATGAAAGAGATTAACTCATTTTACAAAAAAAATACTGTTGAATGTACTTTTAGAATATTTAGAAGCTTTAACAAACATCTCATTATCAAGTGACCCCATAATCATAAGTGGTGAGTGAGTGGATAAGATAGGGAGAGGTGGCATCACATGGGAGGGTTGATTTCATGCTTATCCATTCTCTCTCTCTCACCGTCACACACACGTCCTATCCTGGGTTCACTCCTACGACTTGATATTTTAAATTTTTTTTTTTATGCATTGTATCCCAAAGTGTTGTTCTTGAAATAATGTATAGTCCATATCTAGTATTGTAAAAAAAAATATTGACATTCAGTATCCTTACTTTAGAACATCCAAACCCCATTACCCATTGGTTTATTCAAACTAAATGGGATAAAATTATTCCATTTAAAAATTTCGGAGATTGCAGGTCAAAATTAGCTTTTGAATGAAAACCTGCTTGACAAATCTGCACATTAGTACTATGACTGGCCGATGGTGAAGTAAACAGGGAAGAGATAAGGGGAGGGAGGACTTGTAGAAGCGTGGCTCCACTTCATGCTGATGTGGATGGCCGGTCAAGTTGCCGGTCATCCACTCAGCCACCTCTCCACTGGGTCCCACGCCCTCTTTCCTTCTAGAAAGATTCCTCTTCCCTTTTCTATACATTCTCTCTCACCTCCTACTCTGTTAACTATAGGAAAAATAATTACCATATCTTTATATTAGGGCGAGGCTTCATTAAAACACTGCCATTAATTGGTAGGCGTATAGTACATGCAGCTCAAAAGCGTCGGCTACAATTAACACATTATTAGCTTGTTAATACAATAAACTTAATTAAATGATATATTATTTTCTTTAAATTAATTGTTCAACTTATAAATTCATATGTATATCTAATAATACGCTTAAATATTTCATTCTACATGTTAAATAATTTATTTGATTTTTTTCAGCTCTTAAAAAAAATTCAAGTAACTCTTAAACGTACGATTGATGTTTTGTATGGAGTCTTGACGATTAAAATAAAAGGCAGCCATCGCAATTTTCCATAAACGCAGTAATTAAATAACGAGTAGTTGAATGATTTAATGCACGTACCACGTCATCATCCTCACTCTCTAGAAGCTCATGTATTAAATTAAATTAAATCTTCCCCTCTGATACCCAAAGTAACGTCCGTGGAAGCTTCTAGATGAATTAAGGTGTTGCGTTCAAATTTGTATGCCTGGGAGTAAATGAGTAATAGATGGGATGGCACATGCCTTTGACAAACAGATTACCGACATTGAATAATAAATATGTGAGAAATTGATTATTTGATTTTTTTAATGATAATCTTCATCACTGTTGCCTCCAATCTCCTCCTACTTTGATTTCCATGCATGCAGACTCACTACGTTAATTCTGACATGTTTCTTTTAAATTTCTTTTGGGCGGCGCCGCGGCATTTACTTTGAGATATTTTAAGAGTTTGTTCTCTTTCATTCCTTGATCATTCTCTCTCTTTTCTTTTTCTACGTTCATGTTACTTTTTTTTTTAGAAATTTACAATTAAATTCTAAATAGAATAATTAATAAATAAAATGTTTTAAAGATTCAAAAAATTACCATAAGAATCCAGGAGTAACTGCTGAGGTTGTCATTAACAACCTTACCAGTCTTCATTAACAACCTCAGCAGTTACTCCTGAGATCTTATGATAATTTTTGAACTTTTGAGACCTTTCATTCGTTAATTTTTCTATTTAGAATTTAATTGTAAATTTCCCTATTTTTTTCCTCATGTCGCTTTCATTGTTCATATTTCGTTACGTGTGTTTAATCCTTTCTTTCTTTTTTAATATAACTAGATATGCCAATTTTCGTGTATTGAATGCATACTACTACGTACTTCTCTAGTATTTGGTACAAGGGACTGTTTTATAAGAATTAAGAAAATTAGTTTCAATTTGTAAATCTTAATAAATCCATGTTACCTTCTTCCCAAAGCATCCTTACTTGGATAAAAATATAATGTCTATGTATTATTTAATGACTCCTACGATGCATTATGTGTTAGCGGGCAAAAGAAAATTATGTGATATACTAATATATATATATATATATCTCATACACATGGTTGATAAAAGGTTAATTATGATAAAAGAAATAAGGAAAATGATGAAAAATTCATATTTTAAAATCGTTGCATTGACTTTTAAGATTTATCATCATCATGTGAAACAAGTGAACTTTTAATTATGATATGTATCTTATGCTAACTTTTATTTCATGGGGTAATTTGTTTCTCCCAAATAAATACTTAAAGTTCAATTGAATTTTGTGAAATCCATATGGGCCCATGGGCTTCTTCGTAGCTCATGTAATGAGACCATGCAGCTGGGCCCAACTCATCGTTTTGTATTTTCTATTCTTACTTTACGGTCTTTTTATAAGATCAATAGACTTAAACAAACTTCCTAAACTCGGGCCTACGGTTTAGCCGAGGTTTCATATAGGACAATTCTCTAAATATTGGGCATATCAATTTACGTTTTTACAAAATTTTCATATCAATCAAAATATGTGTGTGCATATGAAAATTAATATGATTCACAGTTCATAAACAAGCACGATTCATATGGCGGCCTTGTGCCATAATAGAACTAAACATATTCCTTCAATGGCTACGTTTGAAAATACGATGTGATAAGTAATTTATTTACATAAAGATTTATGAAGAAATAAGATTGGAAATAAGTCAAATTGTAAAAGTTATTTGTATTTGGGAAAACGGTAGAAGAAGTGACTTATTTGTAAAAGCTCAAGATTTCAACTTGTTCGCAAAAAAACTTATTCCCATAAGCTTTCCCAAACAGACAAAAAATGTGAACAGTAACTTATAAGGATTTTTGGCACTGTGCAACACACTTATGGGGTTGGAAACCGTTTCCAAATAGACTCAATAGTGTGAAGTTAAAGTTTCAACAACGGGTCAACATGCATGAGTTATTTTGCAATTGATTTCTTATGTGCGTGTTTGGCAACAGCTTTTTTGAATTTAAAATGCATTTTAGATTTAAAAGTCTGTTAGCTTACAGATTGGTAGCTCATTCTTTCAAAATACATTTTGGGTAAAAAAACTCGTTTTTGCATAATAAATGCACTCTGAATCCAACGTTTATTCAAATATAAATACATTCTATCAAAATGCATTCTCTCAATGATTTTTTAAATTGGCATAGTTCTTCTTTGATATGATTACCGGGCACTTGACCTTAAACTCTTATGAACTAATTGAAGAATACACATGCTAACTTTTTTTAAAGAGAGACCCATGTTATCCTATCGGTTTACATTCGCGAGGACTTGACATCCCCTCGCATTAATAACAATATTAAAACTCTATATTTATAAAGCACATTCTGTTAATGTTCTTAACAAATGTAATTGAAGGATTCGGGCGTATCTGACAATTCTGACTATGATTGTAAATACCCACGCGTTGATTGGATCACAGGAGTGAATCCAAAGTATGAGACATAGCTTGCAAAGGCACAGGAAAAAAAGGAGGAGGGAGAGGAGGGAAGTTTATGTTCATTCGTTCGTAAGAAAAATGGGAATTGTTCCTTTATAAAAATAAAGGAATAAAAACTGCTCCCTTGATAAGAAACCGTTCCCAACCATCCTGTGTAACTGTTACCTCTTTTATTTAAATTTTGAATTATAAAATTATATTTTGGGAATTTCCATTTATTCCCACATGAATGCTTATTTACGCATTCGATTCAACGTAAGGATTTTGGGCCCAATCCATCAAGTATGACCCATATTCCAACAGTAACTAAGTAATATCACATATTATATATCTTGAACAAAATTAGTATATATGTCTACAATTTTATTACATACATGTAAGTCTCCTATGAAAAAAATCTCCACCTTCCTCTCTTTGAAAACCACAGCTTGAAAAAAAGATCCGATCTCCAATTACAGGCTTTGCTTTGTCTTTACATTCCCCAATTATGAAAGGGACCATCTCAAAACCCAAATCTCACGTTCACATGAAAACGACATCAATCTTGCCCCCTCCCTCTCTCTATATCTCACATATCCACTCACAACCTTCTTGAATGGTGAGAATTATACATTGCAGTGTGTAATCTTATCACTGAAGTGTTTTTTGGGTCATGTTGGTTGTCTATATATATATATCATAATAGCCACCTCTTGTGATTTTCTACACCGGTCTTAGTCAGTACCATATATTGTCTGCTTGCGCTAAGATTTATTAGAGATTAATTTCTTTGCAAAATAATTCTCCTTTTAATTCCATTTTATTGATTTTTAGATGCATGATTAGATTTTGACACCGACTCTTGCCTATCATCCAACTACATCTAACTGCTCGTTTAGAAGTCTGTTTAAAAATAACTTATATGGAGTTCAAGGCAAACCTACGCTTTGGAGATCGATTTTACGGATTTTGAGGCAAAACTTTGATTTTAAGAGGTGACTGTGTTTGAGAAGTTATTGACTTTTACGGAGTTCAAAGCAAAACGTAAGTAAGAAAGATGAAAGAGAGAAGAAAAAATAGGAAAAAGAAAATTTATTAGGAGAAATGGTGTAATTTGACAAGAAAACAGCTTTTTTAAAACTTAAGTTTCAAACCGATGTTTTATAATGAAAATAGCTTTTCTAACAAATTTCTATACTTGACAAAACCTAGATTTAGGTCAAAACCTATGTTCTGTTCAAAATCTAAGTTTTGTAACCGATCGAGATCAAAACATGCTATAAGGCGATCGAATAAACTTTGTTAATGCCTTATCAAAGCTCATTATTGATCTATATGTATACTATTACCATTATTATTGTTTAATCACTATATGTGGTGATTATGGCATTGGACTCAAATAATTGCATTCCAATGATTGATGAATAACACACACACACATGTAATCCTACGGACCATTCCATATTTATTCAGATCAATACGTAAACCAGAGAGCAAAGCAACACCTTGCGTGAGGTAATTTTTTAAACCAAGTACGTCATATATACTTATATATATATAAACTTGCCAAGTTGTGTATCATGTTCACCTTAATTAAGAAAATAATATCACCATTTTTATTTTATTCATTTGAACGATTAAAAAGATTAATGCCAGGTTAGATCCAGTGAATTTTTTTTTTGGGCTGGCCCCGAGTTTATTGCCACGTGTACCTGACTCGCGTATCTTAGCCTCCACGTCATTTCCACGCACTTCTTTCATATCTTGACGATACTCCTCATCCTTTATTTTAAAAAAAAACATATACAAAAATCAACGCCAATCATATTGCTGACGCACAAACAATCACGTGCACTTTGCCTCACCCGATCGTTGGTCCACGATTATTTGGATATTTGTTTTGACTAACCACACCTGTCCACCACCATTTGTCCCCATGCTGAGTCAACAACACCACGTAGATCCAATTCACGATGGAGATTTTTTTTTTTCAAGGCCACCAATTATCCACTGCGCTGTCGCTCCTCTGCCTTACCCTGCAATTCCTCAACCGCACATTCTTCCCGTGAACGAACGCTCTCGATCTGTTCCTTCCGTTGATTCTTTTGCTATCAAACAAGGGGTGGGGCCGTGAAAATCACAGGGCCCCGACCTGTGGGGGGGGGGCCACCTTGAATCATTGAAGCTCGATGATTGGTTTTGAGTAGCAAGATTTTAATTACGTTAAAGTATACGATCAGTACTTGGTTGGCGCTATATATATGTACATCCCATACTGTTGAAGTGGTCGTATGATTTACGCGCACTAAAAGACGTCGTCGTGTAACCAAGTTTTGTTTGGCCGACATTGCGACAAGTGACTCAATCGCAAATTCGTTTTTAGCGCTTGTTTAAAAATTTATTGAATGTAAATAAAAATAAATATATGAAAAGATTTTATATTAATTTATGTGTAATGTGGGTTCAATTTAAGATTAACATGAAACAAAATATCAATACCTCAGCATTACGATTAATATATTTGTATATTATATAAAATTTGTAAGAAATTTTTACTATTGCATAATGTACAAATCTAATCTTGCAATAATCTAGGACTCAAAAGGAGATAATTATAAAAAAATTTTGCGATGGAGAACTTAGTAAGATTCAATCCTGGCGCGTCTCTTCTGGGAAAAAACAAGCGCGTCTTTCTTTCGTGGGGTAATAATACAGGCAATTTGCTTCCTATAAATACCCACCCATTTCGATTGTCTCAGCCTGTATCTCAGTTCATTCACAAGCCTTCTTCATTCTTGAAACAGCGAGCATTTTAGTTGGATTGTGAGCAGTTACATCCTTTTTCTGCCATTAAACTTGGGAACGAGTAAAAGAAAAGAAGAGAGAGGAAATGACGGTGGGAGCAGGGGTTTCTGTCGCCGATGGCAACTTGACGGTGCTGGGGAAGAAGGTGTTGAGCGACGTCCGTCACAATGTCGTCGTCACTCCAGCTTCAGGCTGCGGCGCTCTACTCAACGGCGCGTTCCTTGGCGTCGAGTGTGACCACAAGGCCAGCCGGAAAGTCTTCCCCATCGGAAAACTAGAGTATGTTCTTTCTCTCTCTTTTTTTTCTGTTCTGGCATGCACTTGCTTATTACTATTATCTTGCGGTTGGTTGTGATTCTCTAAAATAGGTTACCATTACCAACATGCATGTTCTTTTTAATGATGTTTTTAATCATAATTATAATATTTGATTCAGGGGGCTGCGTTTCATGTGTCTTTTCCGGTTCAAAATGTGGTGGATGACGCAGAGGATGGGTACCTGTGGACAAGACATTCCCTTCGAAACACAGTTCTTGCTTGTGGAAGCACACAACGATTCTGATCTTGAAGCACAAGAAGGTCATGCCTCTTCTGTCTATGCACTTTTCTTACCTCTTCTTGAAGGAGACTTCAGGGCTGTTCTTCAAGGCAACGAACAGAACGAGCTAGAGATCTGTGTTGAAAGCGGTACGTAGTAGTATTACACTTACAGACAAACGGGGTATTGTATTTAGAACACCGAGAGGAAATTAAGATGTGTTTGTTTGTAGGATGTCCTGATGTTGCAGGATTTGACGGCACTCATCTGGTATTCATTGGCGCTGGATCAGACCCATACCAAGTCATCACAAATGCCGTCAAGTAAGTTACAACTCTTTATATATATAAATATATATAATACTACCTCCTCGTACGCTTCAATTTTGTTGGAGATTAAGGAATTAACACTATTTATTTAAGTGCATCATTTAATTATATATTAATTTATAAATCAGATAAATTATTTTGGGCAAAAATGGTAAATTCAAGTACTTTGAAATAACGTATTTAACTTCTTTAACCTTTAAAAACAAGTTAACCAATTCTAATATTAAGAATTAGAGGCAGTATTATGTATAATACAGATATTTTTTATTTTGTTTTGGGTTAAATATGGTATTTTACTCGGGTCATAATTTGATTTCTTTTCAAATTTCTTCAGGACTGTCGAGAAGCACTTGCAGACATTTTCTCATCGTGAGAGGAAGAAGGTAGTATTTGCTTTCTCATATGTAGTTTCCTCGGATGATGATCTTAATTATGATCTAAGAGTAATATGTCGTATCTTAAACTGATAATTACTTGTACTCAGATGCCTGATATGTTGAACTGGTTTGGCTGGTGTACATGGGATGCTTTTTATACTAATGTCACTTCGGAGGGTGTGAATCAAGGATTACAAAGGAGTTAAATTACTTCTATATCTATCCACTGTAACACCCAAAAAAAATTTCAGAACTATAGAATCGGAATCTTGACCGTTATTTATTTTTTACAGCTTAGAGAACGGTGGAATTCCTGCTAAGTTTGTTATTATTGATGATGGATGGCAATCTGTTGGTAGTGACCCCAATGCTGTAGAATGGAAAGCAGATAATACAGCCAAGTGAGTATTTATTTCTTTCAAGTTTCGTATTTGGCTTATTCATCCTATTTATTATTCTCTAATTTTGTTTTTGTTTTTCCCTTTCACATCAGCTTTGCAAATCGTTTAACAGACATAAAAGAGAACCACAAATTTCAGAAAGATGGCAAAGAGGGTGAGAGGATAGAAGACCCGTCTCTCGGACTTCGTTATATTACCCATGAGATCAAAGAAAAACACGCCATAAAGTATGCTTTTAATAGCTTCATTTTACATCTCTCTTCTTTCTCCCAACTTTGAGTAGAATATTTAGTTCATATATATTCACTTTGATCCTGTAGGTACATTTATGTGTGGCATGCTATAACTGGTTACTGGGGCGGTGTTAAACCCGGTGTCACTGAAACTGAGCAGTATGACTCGAAGATGACCTACCCTGTGTCATCTCTTGGAGTTCAATCAAACCAACCAGACGAAGCTTTAGATACAATAACCATTAATGGGCTTGGCCTTGTGAATCCTGAGAAAGTCTTCCACTTTTATAATGAACTCCACTCATATCTGGCATCTGCTGGTATTGATGGTGTAAAAGTTGATGTTCAGAATATCCTTGAAACTCTAGGGGCAGGCCATGGAGGAAGAGTTAAACTTGCAAGGAAATACCACCAAGCATTAGAGGCATCCATCTGCAGAAACTTCCCTGATAATGGAATCATTTGCTGTATGAGTCACAACACTGATGGGCTTTACAGGTAAGGATGGTTTCTTCTAGTGTAATTTAATGATTTCAGATGAGTGAGATTATTCATATAATGATTCTGTGTGAACTTTTTCTTTTTTTGGTGTAGTGCAAAAAGGTCTGCTGTCGTAAGAGCATCTGATGATTTTTGGCCAAGAGATCCAGCTTCCCACACAATACACATTGCATCAGTTGCTTACAACACCATCTTCCTTGGTGAATTTATGCAGCCAGATTGGGATATGTTTCAGGTAAGTTGGAAAATGAATGATTCCTGTATTTTTCTGAAATTTTTTGTACTTGCTGTTCCAGAGCTAATCAAATTTGAACCTTTGATGTATGAAAGAGCCTGCATCCAATGGCCGAATATCATGGTGCAGCTCGAGCCATAGGAGGGTGTCCTATTTATGTTAGGTATGGTTATTTCTGATTAAGTGAGTGATATGGCTTATTATTATTATTATTATTATTATATAATTGGACGAATTGGTTTCTTAGCATTAAATGTTTTCATTACAGTGATAAGCCTGGGCACCATGACTTTAACCTGTTAAAGAAACTTGCACTCCCTGATGGTTCTATTTTGAGGGCTAAACTTCCAGGAAGGCCAACCAAGGATTGCTTATTCTCTGATCCTGCCAGAGATGGAAAGAGGTAAGGAATAAAATGACTTCTGTCAGAGATCAGTGAGCTTTGGATTCCCGAAAATACTAATTGAAACCTTTTTTTACAGCCTTCTGAAGATATGGAATATGAATGATTTTTCTGGAATTGTTGGGGTGTTCAACTGCCAGGGAGCTGGGTGGTGCAAGGTTGGAAAGAAGAACCTCATCCACGACGAAAACCCCGGCACAATCACTGGCATCATTAGAGCTAAAGATGTTGATTATCTGTCCAAAGTTGCAGATGACAAATGGACAGGAGACACTGTCATATTTTCCCATGTTGCTGGTAAGTATCGGGCCAGGCTTCCCATGATACCTGTATATACTATCTTCGGTCCTTAAAATACAAGTTTTTGCTATTTTTCATGATAATCTAACTACTCATGGAAATTTACAGGAGAAGTGGTCTATCTTCCAAAGGATGCATCAATGCCAGTTACATTAAAGTCGCGAGAATATGAAGTTTTCACAGTAGTTCCTGTGAAAGAACTGACAAATGGGGTCAAGTTTGCTGCGATTGGTTTGGTGAAGATGTTCAACTCAGGAGGGGCCATCAAGGATTTGAGCTTCGAAGAATCTATTGAAACTGCTGCAAATGTTGTCATGAAGGTTCGTGGGTGTGGTGTATTTGGAGCTTATTCATC
>JANTPZ010005190.1:0-15207 GCA_025593235.1 Vachellia pachyceras | reverse complement strand
TTTTTTTTTTTATATAGAAAACAATATATGTCAAAGTCCACATGTTCACGCTCTCATTTTTTTCAAAACTGAGTTTTAACCGATTCGGTCCATAATTAGGATTTTATTGGAGAGTAGATTTTGGACCAAAATGTAAAACATTTTTAATTTTTGTCAATTTTTTTCCAAATCCCCCTATTAATGCTCCCTCGATAATAATTAGGAGGAGAATTAAGGAAGATGATTTGGGTATTTAAAAAAAGTATGACATATTAACTAAATTAAACGGCATCCTTAGAGCTTGTTTTTGATGAAGTTAAATAAATACGTTCACACATACTGAGACAAAACTCCTTTCACACATTTACCTTGTAGACCATAAATCACGTTAAAAAATTAAATTTCACCACCAATTCAAACTATCACTTAATCTAATTCAATTAGATAAATGAGTCTTACATTTTGGTTCGGAAACAGTATATCATGAAGCATATGAATCCCAAACGGCTAATCTTAATTAAGGCACTTGGTAAGCTATTGTAAATTTTAGAAAACCAATGAATGATCAAGTGGTCCCCTCTAATAAAAACAAAGAAAAAGAATTCACACACAAAACTACTATTATTATATATATATATATAGACACATACACACAAGTGCCTTCTGTCCTGATCAGCCATGCCATGAGAAACCAATTGTTTGTTTGTTTGTTTGCCAAAAAAATATTCAATTATTATTAGGTTGTGTCACTTATTACCTTTTAAAATGTCAAGATTCCGATAATAATTGTCTGATTTACCCAATAATTTGAATCCATTTGCTTGCCCCTGGCCCCACCCCCAACCCTCATCCTTTTAGCCTACTCCATATCCGTATACCGGGTACTAATTTATAACCAACTAACTCTTTAATTGGATGGATCGTTTATACATACACCAATTTAGTTCTGTATGAAAATTAAATGCATTCTTTATTTTTATTTATAATTAATTATATGTTTTTTATATCTTTCTTCTACTCATTTTTTCTTTTCTTTTCTCATTCATTCTCTCTCACACTTATCATTTTTCGTAAATAAGGGTAAATGAGACACACAAAAACTGAACAATCCCATGCCAGAAAAGAAACGCATGCTGCTCCATCATGCTGCAAGCAGGGAGCAAGAACAGAAAGAAACAGATAAATATAGAGGAAATTTACCATTAAGTTTCAAATAGAGAAATTAATGAACAAAATGTCTTAAAAATTAGTAAAATCACAATCATATCTCAACAGTAACTGATCCCATTATCATTAACAATCGAATCAGCTACAGTTAAGATCTGATGATAATTTTACCAATATTTACGACATTTTGTTCATTAACTAAGTTATTTGGAATCTAATAGTAGATTTCTCCTCATAAAAAGCAAAAACGAGTGAAAAATAAAGTTAATTAGAATATATATATATATATATATGGATATAACGTGTATTCTTTGAAAAGTTTGTTAATGGGAAAATCCATAAAAGCTTTTAAGAATTTTATTCATAACAAGAATCTGAGAAAATGACCCAGAGGTTTCAAGCAACAGAATTACCCATAAAATGATCCCAAAGATTCACAAAATTACCATAAGGTCCCAGGAGTAGCTGTTGAGGTTGTTAATGAATGCTAGTAAGGTTGTTAATGACAATCTCAGCGGCTACTCCTGGAATTTTATGGTAATTTTGTAAATCTTTGAGACCATATTATAGTTAATTATGTTACTTGAGACCTCTAAGTAAATTTCCCACCTATAAATTATCAAGTGTCTACCTAGTCTTTATGGTCATTAAATTTTAAAGAATTTTCACTAATTTTCTTAATATAAAGTGTACTTTTTTTAACCCTAGTACGACCTATAGTTAATTGACCTTTCTCAAGTATAAAAAATAATAATTAATTGACCTTGGTATACGACATTCGTTGTATGAAAATACTTCACGGCACGCATTATCGTTTCCAAAGTCACCTTGGACAATTGTTTAGATGCTGACGGTTAAAAAAAGAAGAAAGAAAGAAAATTGTATTCATAAATGCGGTAGTAAATTTTTACGTAAATCGAAATACACATCTAAAAGAGATTATTTAATCGTTTTAAAAAAACACAGCTGAACGTCAATGATTAGATCCTCGTTACCAACAGATTAAAATCTGTTTTGTCGCATGACACGGGATCATATCAGCATGATATGGGTGTGGGCTATCAGTATATCGCTATTAAAAAGTTGTGGAAAAAGGCTCCGATTCACTGACAAAGCTTCCTCGAGATGATTCTGGGTCGCCACTCGCCACTTGCCTTAGTTACATAAATCAATACCTCAAAGCTGAAATGATGTCAATTGTACAAAACCAGCAATTTTGATAAGCTTGAAGGCATAAATAAAATCAATCATTCAGCCACTCAATACTGAGTCACTCACTGTTCATTCCCTCTGCGGAATTATGAAGTTCTGATCACATTCCCAAAGTTATGCCCACAACTGCTCACTTCAGCGCACTCAGCTCCCAATCGGATAGTTAGATTTCTCAAAACCCACCATAAAAATCTCTTCTTTTCATCACCTAGAGGCGATACCTTTGATAATTTGGAAATGGCCAAACCTGTTCTCAAAGCTGGAAGCAGACCGCCATGGGTGGGTCTTGCTGCTGCGGTCTGGGTTCAATTCGCAGCTGGGAATTCCTACGACTTCCCACTTTACTCATCTGCGCTCAAATCCGTTCTGAATCTCAATCAGCAACAAGTGACTCTGCTTGGAGTGGCTAATGATATCGGCGAAAGCGTGAGCTTGCCTGCTGGTTATGCCTGCAATAAGCTCCCTCCTTGGGCTTTGATCCTGATTGGTTCAGTGCTTTGTTTCTTGGGTTATGGAGTTATCTGGCTTACTCTTAGGCAAACCCTTTCCAACTTGCCATATATCCTGGTAATTCAGATGTTCTATCTCCTCTCACTGTGTGATCAAAACTTGAATTAAACTCTTATCTTGATGGAAATAACTTCTAGACGCATTCAATTGATCGAACGTTAAGTTTTACAGGAAAGAAGCTCAAATAGGGTGCTCATTTAACTGAAAAGAAAAAAAATTCTGGACGGATGCAATTGTTTTGCTGAAACTGGAATTTGTGTGACGATTTGGGCACATAACCTGAGATCTTTAAACCCTGTGACAAGAAATTAAGTTCTGGTAACTAACTATATATTGGCCCTATTTGGCATCACGTTTGGAAAAGACAAACATGCATTCAACAATGTTTTTCTGAAGAACGAGATAATTCACTTTACACATTTACCTCGTAAATGGTGAAGGCACCTTTCCATTACGTTCCCAAACAGGCTCAATATTGTAATTGTAGCTGATTAAGCTTTGAGTAATGATCATCTTGAGCAAAAGCAATGTATTAATTATTTAGAGTAATGTGGGATTAATCAGAACCCAAAGTCTTAGCCAATTGATTATCCTGAACCCTAGCCTTTGGAACCCAGTTTCATTGATCATCTGGTTTAGTCTGCCTGATTGAAGAACTTGAGCCAGGGCTGCTTTGAAGCTCTGTACAATTTATAAAAGAACATTTGACTTAGTCTTGTAAAAATAGTATCGATAATGACATTACATGATAACTTTCAGCTTTCAAGAGCATTTAAGCTGTGGCAAAGGATCGATGGAAGAAATTGCAAGATCCTGATACATTGATAATGAATTAGGTCTGATACTAATTTATCTTGTGATAATGGATACATTTTATGTCAACACTATAAAGTGTTATAAGTGGAAGCTTTCCAATAAAATGTCTTGGAGATATTTGGTTCATTCCTTAATCTAATCTCTTCCCATGGCTTTGCAGTTATGGCTTGCACTTTGCGTCGCCACTAACAGTTGTGCGTGGTTTGGAACAGCCGTGCTTGTTACAAACATGAGGAACTTCCCTCTCAGTAGGGGCAGCGTTTCGGGGATTCTTAAAGGTTATGTGGGGATTAGTGCTGCAGTATATACAGTGATTTATAGCATGATACTTAAAAAGTCTTCTTCAGAACTGTTGTTATTCCTTGCCATTGGAATTCCTGTTGTATGTTTAGCTTTGATGTACTTTGTTCGACCTTGCGCTGCTCCTTCCGGGGAAGACTCATCAGTTCATGTCCACTTTATTCTGGTGCAAGCTGCAAGCGTTTTACTCGCCATCTATCTTGTCACCATTACAGTGTTAGATGAGGTTATTTACATAAGTGATGCTGTTTCCTACATCTTAATTGCCATAATGATTATACTCTTGATGACTCCGCTCGTGATTCCAGTTAAAATGACGCTATTCCCTGCCAAGAAAAAAGGACCACAGGATGGTTCTTCTGGTCAGCTGGTATCCGATGATGATTTGACCCATTTAGATCCGCTGTTGACACCATCTTCCTCAGCTTCACGTCTTGGGAGCTCCAATGAAAATGGGTATGCTTCGGATATTGAGATACTCCTTGCAGAAGGGGAGGGAGCAGTGAGGAAGAAAAGAAGGCCTAAAAGAGGGGAAGATTTCAAGTTCCGTGAAGCTATAATTAAGGCTGATTTCTGGCTTCTCTGGTTTGTTTATTTTCTAGGGGTTGGTTCTGGAGTTACAGTTCTTAATAATTTAGCTCAAATAGGAGTCGCTTTTGGCATTGATAATACAACCATATTGCTTTCGGTCTTTAGCTTGTGCAACTTCATCGGTCGTCTTGGTGCCGGTGTTGTTTCCGAACACTTTGTCAGGTATTGTTCTCAACCAATCATGGACTCCACAGAACATGAGCATTTTCTTTTCACCTGGATCATGCATTTTTTAAATGGTAGCTAACTTTGCATTGCACTTGCATGACATGCTTATATTATTGTATCTTAGTTGCTCACAATTTCAACTGTTTTCTACTAGTTGTGGTTATCACATACTTGTTTTGAGTATGTATTGGTGGGATATTTTTAATGGCAGGTCAAAGACACTACCTCGAACATTTTGGATGACTTGTACACAGGTGATTATGATCTTAGTATTTGTCCTTTATGCTCTGGCTTATAATGGCACTCTTTATGTTGCAACGGCTTTGCTTGGTGTCTGCTATGGGGTTCAATTTTTGATAATGATCCCAACTGTGTCCGAGCTTTTCGGTCTAGAAAACTTTGGTGTTCTCAGTGGTTTCATGCAACTGGGAAACCCAATCGGTGCTTTTCTTCTCTCTTTTCTGCTAGCTGGTTCTGTATATGATGCAGAAGCCTCCAAGTCTGGAGGTTCAACTTGCTATGGTGCTTCTTGTTTCAGGCTCACCTTTCTGGTTTTGGCCGGCATCTGCGGATTGGGCACCATCTTGAGCATAATTTTGACCGTTAGAATACGCCCGGTGTACCAAATGCTGTACGCTGGGGGCTCATTTCGTCTCCCTCAAGCTTCAGATCACTAAATAGTGAAAAATGTATCTGCTAGAAACAGGATGTAATACCCAATATCAATGAGGCATAGTTCAACAATAAAATATAGGGAAACTGCTTTGAACATGGGACTTTCTGAGTTACTTCTGAAATGTTTTGACCCTCCAGATAATTTATGAATGATCCAATATTTTTGGGTCTATATTGGTGAAATCTCAAAATCCCAAGTTCTGGTATGCAGTAACGCTGTATGTATCAGAAGACTATTATTATTTACATTATTCCTAGGGGATAGAATTCACATGGGTTCCTCCATTCCTGTATTAGGATGGTCCCTGCTTTTTAAAATCCAGTCCTCCGATATTGCATTGGGAGAATGAGTTAACCCCACTGGTATGATTTTATATTCTAAAATTACACTGCTGTACCAAAATTTCAAAGTTCCGGTATGCAGTAATGCTGTATATATCAGAAGATTTGGATGGGAAGAAAAGTTGAGAGTAAAGAAAATAGGGGGAAAGAAAATGGAAAGAAGAGAAAAGTGGATAGAAAATATTATCACTCATCCTATTTGGATGAATAAAAAAAAGCATAAAAGAAAGAAAATAGATAAATAATTGAATGATTAAAATAAATTTAGATAAAAATATTTTAGTAAATAGTTGAAGAAATAAAATATCATTAAAATATATCAAGTATAATAGTCATGAAAAAATTATACTTACATTAATACCATTAAATAATTTAAAATCAAATTATTTATTAAAGATATATTGTCATGTTATTATATTTCAAAGCAATATTATTTAGATAAAAATATATCATATTTTTTAAGGTTGCAAAATTTTAGTAAGCAATTAAAAATAAATTAGATATTAAAATATATCTTTAAGTTTATCCTTTAAAAAAAAGTCATATTCAGAATTTTTAAAAACTTAAATGTTAAACTTGATGTATTAAAATGAAAAGAAAATGAAGAGCATGTGTGTAGATAAAGAAAAAGAGTTTTCTATCTATTTTCTCTGGAGAGAAAAGTTTGGAAGAAAATGTGGTGGGATCTACACCCCATTTTCTCTCTAATTTTTCCTTCCTTCCACTTTTTCTCTTCCATCTAAATAGGTTAAAACTCATTTCTCTCCCTATTTTCTTTCCAAGTTTTCTTTCCTCCCTCATTTTCTCGCAATCTAAGCAGTTCTTTACTCGGTACGATCTTAAATATAAATTGATATATAATCTAGTGATGTACCTAACTTATAAGTTGATATATAATCTAATTATGTACATAAATAAATATTTTTAAATAATGTATTTAACTTCCTTAATCTCCACAAAAAAATTAGTTAAATCTTATAATAAAAATCAAAGGTAATAAATAATTCCTAGGTGATAAAATTCACATGGGTTCCTCCATTTTGTCCTAGGATGGTCCTTGCATTTTGAAATGTATTTGTCCAATATGGCAATTTTCACATAAACATTTGTTATTTTGCTATTTGTTAGTTATTAAAATATTTAAGTGCACTTGTAAAAAAAGATAAGGAAGGGTATTTCGATTATTTACCATCAAATGAAAACATAATTTTGCTTTGGTCATTTGATGCCATACAGTAATTTGATAATATTTCCTTATTCAAAATCAAGTAGCATAAGTGAGAGTTAACCAAAATTCTCCCAATTTTATACCAAATCATTCACTTTTGGTCCATTTTTCAAGTGAGGATTTTTCTGTGCGAGAGAGGAAGGAGGTAGAGAGAATCTGATTCCAAGTTCCAAGTAATGCTGTTATGGGCTTGTATGGTTTTACTTTTGTTGAGTGAAGAAGGAATTATATTAACAAAATATACAGATTACAAAACACAACCAACTATGTCAGAGTGTTAATAGAATGAGTGAGAGCATTTTCTTGAAATGTTCTTAAAAGTTGTTCATCGGTCTTGTGGTGAGTCAAAAAAGTACCCATGAAAAGTAGATATTGCAATAGTTAAAATTAAAGGTGCTTTCTCGCCTCCCATTATCCCTTTTTAATTGATACAAGGTTAGTTACATCTGGAAGCTTTTTAATTGATACAAGATTAAGTTACATTTAACATATGAAATCAGCACTCATTATCCTAAACTATATTTTTATGGATTCAACACTCTATGAAGTATTTTTTTAAATAACACTGAGTGTCTTGCAGTAATTGTTATGCAATTTTGCAAAGCATTATTTCAGTAAGCACCCTAAATTTAGCGATACTAAATTCTATTAGGAAAATACTTGAAGATGATGGATACACCAAAAATTACTTTAAAATACTATGTTATTAGAAAAATACTTTAAAATACTATGTGCACCAAAAATTAGTTTATAATATTGGATTCTAGTAAAAAAAATTGTGCAAGTAGTGATGTTAATTTACCCATTGATATCAGCTGATCTTTTGATGAATCAACACTGCATAAACCAGACAGGGCTATTTATGATCTGATAAAGCATGCTTGACTATTCCAAAGGCCTTATAGAATAGCCTGGTAGAGTATGAAAACTACCAAGTGAAAAGTCACACATTCGGCATCGTTTGTGATCTCCTGTCATTATTACAAGCCCCTTTAATTAAAAAAAAAAAACCATGCATGGCTATAAAATTTCTCATGTTTTGAATTTTGATGCTCCTCTGCTGAGACCCATTATGTTGATGCCCATTAGAAACCGAATGAGGATAAGATTGTCCAGTTCCCAAAAACAAAGTTGAAGCATTAAATGGAAAGAGATGAGGTGCTAGACTAATAATAATGATCACAAAAATTAAATGGGTCCTCACTGTTCAACCCATCATGTTAGCATGTTGCAGAATTCAGAAGACTGGTAGCAAGAAATGCTAAAGAGAGTATTCAAATTTAAAAAAGACATGATTGCCAAAAACAAAGCCCATTAAATATACTCGGTTAAAGTAAAATATGTATAGTCACCACAATGCACAATACAAATGCAAAAGGCTCAAATGCCTTAACAAGGAGACTTTAATCTGCAACACATCTAAACCTAATTATCTACTATATTTCAATCCTTCTCTTCTCTCGCTGCTGTAAACACTAGAGCTAATCTAGCACAATTTTCCCACTAAAAAGGCTAAAAGACATGAACACACAGAAAGAAAGAAGTAATGAAGGCAATCTCGTGACTAAAAATCAGACAAGGTGCCAAAAGTTACCCATCTGCATGACCCACCAACCACTAAAATGAAAAAAGAGGGAGGGAGGGAGAGAGAAGGAAAAGTAAGATCCTATGAGGAACATATTCAGATCTCTCTGGTGGAAGAACCAAAAAATACCTTATTTTTTCACCCATTAATTTAAAATAAGGGGATGAAGTTAACCGCCAAGGAAAATGGGGGGAAATCCATATTATCCCCTTCCCTTTTAACATTACCTTGAAGAATTCAAACACATCTGTTAAATTTCCTGGGCAATTTTCCTAAGAAAAATTAAGAAAAAGAACTTTCAGTTCGGTTTCAAATCCTTGAACAAAGTATCCCACCTGATGTCTTCCATAGCAGCTGACCAATATCCATTTTCTTCTTCATCTGCATCCATTTTTTCCTCCTTCTGGTCATTGTACATCACAGGACTAAAAAAGCCATCAAGAGCAGGCAAAGCAGGCACTACTGTTGTTGTTGTTGGAGTTCCATTGGTGAGGAAGAGCCTCTCTTGCTTAGAAATCATCAGCTTTTTGTTTCTCTTCACCATTGAACTCTTCCACCTAGTGCCATAGCTAGCACGCTTTCTTGGCACAACCACAAGAGCTGATTCTTCACAGTGAGCAAATGTCCGAATGTAATTAGCTAAGCACCTCCTTGTCCTCTTGATCGCCACTATGAACCTTGCTACTGTAGGAGGGCTTTTCCCCTTCTCCTTCCTAGCGAGCTTGAGAATTTCTAGCCTGTGCTTGGCTATGGAGATGCCCATGCTCTGGAGAAACTCATGGTTGAAGTAAACTATGTCTTCTTCTTCAAGCTCATTGTGAGCAAAAGCAAGGCCATATTCATACACTAGAGAGGGCTCAAGGCCAGTCTTTGAAAGCCATGAGAACCAATCCATAGTGAAGGAATATGTGTTTCTGAAATATGATCTGAAACTGGAGAGGGAGAGAAATATATAGAAACAAATACTGAAAAGAAAGAGGTTTTAAGTCAAGAGGAGTGATAAGACTTTATGAAGGGTGGCTATGCTTTAGTGAGTTGAGTGGTAGTTGAATCTAGGGAATAACCAAAGAAAAGGCAAGAAGCTGAGCAAGTGTAGTGTGGGGTGGCATTTTCTATATCAGGCATGCCTCCTACAGCCTACAGGAGACAATTGGCACTATAAGATACTCAGTGAAAAAACTATTTATCACATTAGGAGAGACTAATTCTTTTCGTAGCAGTTGGCGTGGGGCAGTATTCTTGTATGCAAGTGCAAGCCCATGTTCATGTTCCCTGCAAAATGAGGCGAAGTGATATAAGACTTTAAAGAGTGAAATGAAAGAATTCCTTTTCTAAGACGCAATAGCATCAATCACGGCTTGGAATAAGGGTCGTCTTGTGGGGACCATGGCACTTGTTTTGTTTTTGTGTGTATAGTTTAAAGAAGACAGTAGAAACTGTCAGTCTTCTTCAACCCCATTGAGGCATTTTGACGAACATGATGAGGGTTTTGGTTAAAACTAAAAGCAAACTCCTCCATTCATTTCATTCCATTCTCACCACCACACCAACCGCCATATAAATTTTGAAACTTGTCCAAAGAAGATTACTCCGATTGGGACTATATTTCTTTCTCGTTCCGCTTTCCCTTGGAGAAAAGTGGATGAGATGAAAGTACAAATTCACAATTTCTCTAAACCTTGCATTGAATGAACTCTATATGGGGTAGGATAAAAAAAAGTAAGAATCCCATAAGCATTGAAAGAACATGCTAAGTAATTAAATTTCTCGAATGATTGGGAGTAGCCCCTAAGATCATACTCCTCGGTAAGATCATTTTCTTTTGTGGATAGGATGAATAATAGGGTTAAAGAGGAGTTTTCTTTTTCTTTTTCACTAATAAAGGGTTAAAAGGAAAGAAGCGTGTAATTTCTTACGTAGATTAACTTAAAAGAGATTTTTCCTTTCCATAGAATAATGAAGCACTAACTATAATGAATGAATATTGAATCCATTACTTCGTCATGCCAGATCAATCATGTTGTGAATATGAGTTTGACATCTGTACTGAAGTCTTTTAGTATTTCGGACACGTCTCCAATAAACTCCTTTAGTCCTATTTGTAGGACGGAGAGAAAAGATTTTATTTGATCATATTTTTAAGCAACCTTATTAAATGTTTCATGTAAATATGCAATTTTACTCATCATTTATTATGTATTAACTTTACTCTCATGTATTATAGTGGATATTAAATATGGAAAAATTGAAAAAGTGTTGAATGTTAGGACAGAGTTAATAAGATTTAAAATTTTCTTTATGATATGTCAATCATACTAGAAGGGGGTTATAATAAGATCAGAGAAATATTATGTAGAATTGATGAAAGCTCTCTCTCTTAGTAGACTCACTCTATTTGTTACACTTCAATCAATTCCAAGTACCTTTGTAACACATGATTTGGTTATTTGTAGCTTATTATATGTGAGAATGACTTTGGGATTACTAAGAATTTATCCAATTAGGCTCTAATCCACGTCTATGATTTTTTGTATACACTACTAGTTTGGACGTTTCAAAACTTGCCATTACCAAAAGCCCTTTTTCTAACAGATAAAGGGCTTTTGGTAATGATTTTCGTCAATATTGTGGGCAGTGGCCATGTGATATTTCATTAATCCCCAAACCTAGTGCATCTTTATGCAAAAAATAAAAAGATAAACCTTTAAAGTAAAAATAAAAAGTAGAAAACCATATATATTCTTATCACAAAAAATAAAAATAAAAATTGTATGGCTCCACTATTAAATCAGAAGAGCTTGTGGCTCAAACACTATCCCTTGTGTGCCCCTGATTTGGCCTATCCATGCTTAGTTCACATGACCTTATCAACTTCAATCTCTATCTATGCACATACAAATTTATAGCCTTCAGTAATGTTACCAAGTGATCACATGCCATCTCACTTCCGAGGACCACTCTAATTTTGGTTTCTATCATCAATCACTTCCAATTTATTTTACAAGAACTAAGGAAAACTTCAAAATTCATTGATCCTATTTAAAAATGGGGAAATTAGGTATAAATCATAAAGTACAGAAAAAAATCACTATCAAATTCCTAAAACTTGTGAAATTGAGTTGGAGTTCTGTAAGACCTAGATTAAATTAATTGCAAATGCAAAGAGACCGCATTATACCCTCTTCTTCTTCAAACCTTTCTTTAATATTTAAATTCAAATAACCAGGTGTAAGGAGGACTTTCTACGTGTGCAATTAATCTAATCCAAGTCTCATGGGACTCAAACTTAAATTTATGATTTCTTAAGACCTTATGGTGATTTTGTATGTTTCTTGGGACTTGTATGTAATTTCCCCTTTAAAAAATTTGATGATTTTTTTTTTAATTTTATCCGTAATAAATAAGCATGGTTTGAAAATTAAACAACATCCGCCAACTTATAATAAGGGGGTAAAAAGGGAAATTAACGATAAAAAAATTTAATCAAATGCCTTATATTTAGAATAAAAAAAAATTGTTTGTGCATTATATGAAACCAGAATGATATTGGTAAATTCTAATTTTCTATGTTAAGTTAGCCCCCTTTTTCCCCTTACCGATGAGTCTCTTCTTATTGAATGTAATTTTATTTAAGGCACAATTAAATGCTAATGCAAGCATATCTCTTAACAGATATTAAAATATTAATTCATCATGTTTTAAGAGAATTAACACACGTGCTAAACCTAATCTCATTTGTATTTGGCCTGTGATTGATCTTACTAGCATTTTCTAAGTGCGATTTGGTGATTTTCTTATCCAAAGCTTGGATTGAACAAGAGCCCACGTTACTTATTAGCTTAATGTAATAGTGAGTGATGATAATGACATAATAATAAAGGCCCCATTTTGTGATCTTTATTAGGTACCAAGTAAGCAACCTAATCCATGTTTGTTGACACAAAACCAAGCAAAGTTGGTTGAGAAATTATTAAATTGGTGATGCTCACTATCATGAACGCCCATCATGTAACTTACAAATGATTTATTCATATCACATTTCACAATCTTCAAAGTTGAAGCCAAAATCAAACCCAAAAAATTTCACTTTTATCTATTAGGGATGCCTTATTTTTCATTACTTCATATCAACTATGACCAAATAAAATAATATCCCTTTAACCAACTTCGATTTTTGGAAAGCACACCTACTACGAGAGGCAGAAACCCTTTGCGTTATAAGTTTCGAAAGGGATTAATTTCAAATTCAAAGTGGTTTAAGGATACTCTTAATCAAATCAGGAAAAAAATGATCGCTTTATACTTATAAGGGATTCAAGCTATCATGAAAGAAGTCGAAAAAAAAATTGTAAGGCTTCATAATAGTTAAATATGATATGTCACATGATAATAGGAAATATCAAATAATTGTAATTTTTTTGGAAAAGGGGGAATCAAGTGAGAATAACTTAGATGCAAATTGTATGAGAAGCAAGGAGAGGCATGAAGAGATGAAATGATAGGGCTTTATAAGTGAGAGGTAACTAATAAGGCTCACGTGTGATGTGGAAGGAAACTTGTTGTTAAAGCAACTCCTTTTATTTATTTATGATCCTTAATTAATCTCTTAAGTTCCTCCTCTAGATCTATGCTTCTGCTCAACTGCATCCATTTATTATATTTATTTATTGGCTAAAATCTCAAAGAATCTTTCTTAATTTTAGATCATTTATTGTAGTATGATTATTAAGCCTTCAAATCGTGAGAGAATAATATGGTATTGGGGGTTGATTTTATTTTTAAATAAGATGTTGATTCACTTTATATTTATACTTACCATTTTTTATATGGATTAATCAAATTTATAAATTAATATATATATATATATATTATAATCTTACGCAAAGATTCTTTGGATGATGATATTACATTTATTTAAATTAACCAATTTATTTGACTTATTTAATAAATCTAAACTAATTAAATAGCTCTTATATTATAAAACATGTCTTACTATTAATATAAGAGTTAGTTAAATATTTTTAATATTTAAAAAAATAGACAATAAGATATATTCTGAATTATACTTTATTATATTTTATATTAATTTATAATTAAGACAAATTAGATTGGAAAAGATTAAAGAATGATAAATATATTAGTTAATTAACTTCCTTAATTTCAATTGATTAACTTTTATATTAACGACTAGAAATAACATATTGATAACATGTAAGATTAAACTTAAGTTTTTACGAATAATTAATCTTCTTAACTAAAGTATATACTGCAAATTACAAAATTTATAAGAATATTAGAGCTTGTTTGGAAGCTATTTTGAAACCTCGATTTCACAGAATCCGAGGTAAAACCTAGGTTTTGAAAAGTGATTTATATTTGGGAAATTATAGCTTTTACGGATTCCGAGGCAAAAAAAGTAAGAAAGAGTAGGTAGGAAAGAGGAAAGTAAGAAAGAGAAAGAGAGAAAAAGTAAGAAAGAGAAAAGAGAAAAAAAATAGTAAAAAGAGAGTATGAAAGAGAAAACCTAGGTTTCAAACCTAGGTTTTGAAACCTAGGTTTTCAAAACTGGGCTTCCAAACAAGCCCTTAGATCTAGATGTGTTTTCGATATTCGAGGAGTAGCTAGAAGTAGAACCTAGCGGTATTGACAGTGGATCTGTCTTTCAAGTTTCCATCTTTTAATTTTATTTTATTTGTGTATTGAAAACACTTAACTCTCATCTAAAAATATGTTTAACAGCATTTTTTTATAAAATAAGACAATCTCCTCTATGTGTTTACTTCGGCTTGTGTAAAAGTACTTCTCTACCGGTTTCTCAAATAGATCCATTAATTAAGGAGACTAACGTGGGTTTAACTTGCAACATGTCACCATTAAATATGTAATCGCTGCAATAAAATTTAGGAAAATTTATTGGGAGGTCCCAAATAAGGAATTTATTTAATGAATGGTCCCAATTTTAAAAATATTTATCAAAAGGTCCCATTGACAACCTGAGATGTTGTCAATACAGCGCATGATGTTGTCAATGTATAACATCTCAGGTTGTCAATGGGACATTTTGATAAATATTTTTAAAATTGAGACCATTTATTAAATAAGTTCCTTATTTGGGACTTCCCAATAAATTTCCCTAAAATTTATATTATTCAAATGAAGATTCAACAGTCCAAATTTAAAATTTAAGCTGATAATTTTTAAATAAAAAAGGCATTTCTTTAAAAAAATATGATAGTTAAAATATGGAGATATTAAATAATTTTTAAAAAAATCTAGACCATCCAAATCCATTCTAAACATTTTAAATTTTGGAGTTCATTTAAATTCAATTCATCCTTGTGAGGGTTAATTCTTTCCTCTTTTATGGACCGCAAACCTTACCTTTATTTTTTTTATTTTCTTTAGAAATTGAAAGTTAATTTTTTTTTGTTAAAGCACATGTGTCATCCTATTAAAAGTAATCATATTTAAAATATTGTTAAACACTAAATGGGAGCACTTCTTCCATATATTCAAACATTGATTAAAGTGATTAGCCCCTTTTCATTAAATGCAACCCATTATTCACTCAAAGTTAAATTAATTGCATCAAAGTTGGCATCGACATTATATACATATATATATATATATATAT
>JANTPZ010005185.1:0-11799 GCA_025593235.1 Vachellia pachyceras | reverse complement strand
TTGTTTGGGGCACTTGTGTCCCTTATTTTGGTGGCCAGGACAAGAAGCTTTTACAAAAGTGATATTTACGAGAGGTTCAGAGAGGAAGAAGATAACCATAATGAGACGGAAATGATGATGAGTGTGGGTCACAAAGAAGCTGGACCACCAACTGCGAATTAAATAGTGTTAATGCATGAATGGAAGGTAATTTTGTAAAAATGATATATATGTCATGCTTTCCCACTAGTGTATCTTGAACAAGGGTAATAGAATAGTCTATATAGTTCAACATAAATAAATGATTGCCTTTAAATTTGACATCCGGAATTTATTTTCCTCTGATCTTTTGGTAGGTGTTCTGAGGTTTTGAATGAATTTGATGACATAAAATAAAATTAACCAGAATTTTGAGAAATCTAAACGAGTAAGAGTATTTTATGGATATTGGTATTGGTCAACGTACACTAGAATATAAGCCATGCTATACTGTTGAAGAACAAGTCCTTGATGATTGAATGAATCAAGATAATTCAGCAGGAATTGTCAATCAAGTTATTAACGTTTGGGGAAGACTAAAAAAATATCCTTAGATATGTAAATCTCAATTCATAGTAATTACTAATTAATAAGTCATTTAAAAAAGCAATTTTATGATCACCGTATTTCAGCGGGACATCCATGCCTTTTCTCCCATTAATAGACAATATTGACATTGATTCATCTAATAAAAATAATAATTTATCATAAATGAGGCTACATACCAAGGTTATCAAACTGGAACGGTGACTGAATCAGACAAGGCAGTGGGTTAGATCGGAGTCAAACTGGGGGTTAGCCAGGTGAGGAATAAAAAAATTAAAAAAATAAATATTATCATCACACATCGATATAATCAAACTATCTAAAATTGAAAATTTCAGAAATAAGTAATGAATTCCATTATTTACAAAATAACAATTACCAAATCAATAATATACTTATAGATTATCTATTATCCAACATTATTTACAGTTTCAAAATATTCATCCTAACAAAATATCAAAATATACATAGTAAGGGGACATTTATTTTCCCTTCTCACGTTTTGTTTTTCCCCTTCAAACACCAAAATGTTCTCCATGAATTCTACAAATGGTATTAAAGCAATCAATATGCAACAAAATGAAAGTATAAAAGAAGCTTAGGTGGGAAAATACCAACTTATATTCTTCTATGGCGTATATATATATTTTTTTTCCTTTGACTTACACTATAATTAACTGTTCATTCATCTTAGTACCCCCTATCTTTTTTCGGACGTATGCATGCTTTTTACTGATAAAGAAAATCATAATTTCTCATGCTGTGATTTATATTTATTAGATTCTATTGTTCATATCACATTTTAATCTAACAAATTCACCTTCCTTCTAATAAAATTTTGTAATAAAAATATTTCAAAAAAGGAAAAAGAAAAATCTGACCGGCTCAACCTACCCAACGGGACGGGTTGACCGAGTTGAGCCCAACCTGGGGTCAGACGCCAAATCGGATTAGACCAATTGCCGGTTTTTCGGTTTAATAACCTTGCTACATACATAAATAAAATGGACAATTTAGGTTCCAAGTAAAAGAATGTGTTACAAAATGGTTACAAGAGATTGTTAATGACAAGTCAAAAAGCATAATTTACAAGTGAAGCAGCTACCATTTACACCTCTTGGAACCATTTTGTAACGCATTCCCTTACTAGGAACTTTGGGTAATTCTCCCATGAATAAATATATATACTACGTACGGTACTGTGTTTCACACCTATGAAAGGACAATCCAAGAAAGACGAGGAAAAGAAACACCGGCGAAGAGCCTTCTGCAGTTTGATCTTCGGTTGAAGATGGACATGTACAGTTAGATCACAGTTGGCTAACAGGTAGTTAGTTTGTGCATTTGTATATATATGCTCCATGAACATCAACAGTTATATTTAATTAAAAAACCATCCATCCACACATTCACGCGCGCACTTGTTCATTTACATGTGTTGCATTAATCTAGATCAAAACATGAACATTCTGATATGGAGAAAAATGTCAAGTACATTACCGGTTTGTTAAACTTAATTAACGGTTCTGTTTGTCAACAATTTTAGGGAGTTCAAAAGCCCGTTCAACAATGTTTTTCGCAGAATGAGATAATCTTCTTCACATATTTACCTCGATTTACGCAAAAGCACTTTTCCATCGCTTTCCCAAACATGCCAACATCTGTTACTTGAATGTGGTAAGGATTGACTATGCTTAATAGATATAACATTTTCACTCCATTTTAAAAAGTTTATACATATTATTTCATCTAAAAGAGTTTTATGGTGTCAGATACATAAATCTACATCTTAACACTGTTTCTTATATACCGTATTATACTTAGAAGCAATTTCAAAGACAGTTGTTGTTTTGAAAAGGAAACCAACAACTTGGTACGACGGAAACTCCTTGTTCATCTTGAAAAGCCAGAAACAAATCCACATCATCATTTAATTGTGTGTGTACCTTGAACATGCACTGGCTTGGACTTAAGTAGTAACGTTTGAAAAATAGGGTTATCTTATTGTTTGACAAGTCCAAGAACAATGTTTAATGGACAATTACACAATGACGTGGAGACACTAAGGCCGTGAAAGCTTATGTAGAGGGTTCATTATTGGGTTTGACCAGTCATGGGTGGGATTGCGAATTGCAATCAAATTGATTTCAACCCTTTACATATCCCAACAGGCGTTCTTGCAACTAGACATCTATCCATTCTAGGCTTTTAATTTCCACGTAACCCACAATTAGTTCACCCCTTTTTCTAACATTAAATAAATATATATCTCCCAGATTTTTAATAAAAATTTAAACTTTAATTTACCACACATGAGTTTTTAGTTGATTCTCTTATATTCAAGAGTTGTTGTTTACTCCTTTGGTTCTGTTCAATTATTTATAAATCCTTTTTAACATGTTTTATATAAGTTAAAGAAAATTTTAAAACTCACTAACTCTGCCTTAAATTCAACTACCTCCCGATTTTATCATTATTTAATATTCATTATAACACATGAAAATAAAGAAGTATATAATAAGTAAATGATAAAATTGTGTATTTACGTAAGAAATTTAATAAAATCACTCATTAATATCACTAAATAAAACTTTTTTCTCCTTTTGCACGCAATATTTAGTTTACTTTTTGTTCATTAGGAATCGACGGGGCAAAAAAGCATTATGAACTATTACTTGCTTACATGTTAGATGATATATACAGTACCGTTTGATGAAGAAGTGTTTTTACTATTTATAAAATAAATATGTAAATGATATAATCTTATTTTAAAAAAATATTATTAAACATTCGTTTAATTTGAGACCGTTCGAGAAGGGTACATAATCCGAGATAGAAACATAATCATACAGGGACATATAGCGGTAGGGTTGGAGAGGTAATAATTACCCCTTCCACAGTTTTGTTGGAATCTGACTCAAAGTTGGCATGTTGTTGTCACTTGCAGCCTGATTTTTTATAGATATACGAAACCTTGATGCGACTTTAGGACATGTTTCAAGGAAAGCAAATGTGTCTTATGCCCTAAGGATATTTTATCATTTCCCTCACTTTTGGATGCTTATCTTGTCTCTATCATTTTTCTTGATCGGAGAAAAGAGGGGAAGAAATATCTTTTCTAGTATCCTTTGTTGCAAGGAATACATACTATTAAACATTAAATAAATATCGATTCAAGTGATGACTAATATATTCTATTAGATTCAATTCGTTGCTAAAAAACACTTTTAGTACATAGAGACACTGCGGCACAAAGCTTGTACATGGGACTCAATTCCATTTTCCCATACTTTTATGAAATTTTTTTATTACTCACGTGTATCTTTCCAAATGAATGCAATCCCGTTTAAAGTAATATCAAACACTGATATATACATATATAGACACCTTGCCCATCAAGATTCCATCAGCGTTTCCTCACATTATGCTTGTTTGGAAACCATTCCCAAATCATATTACACATAAATCAAGATAAAATTTATTTTACATACTTATTTTGATTTATGTAAAATAACCCTCCTAACAGATTTTGAAGAGATCAACATTTTATGTTAGACCCATCTTCGTTTGGTAAAAGAAAATCTAGTTACTATACCCAGCTCCGTACTACTTAAGAATGACTTGTCGCCCAAAATGGAAGTTGCTGAATTTTTTTTTTGATACAAAAATTTTAGGAAAGGGGTTGGGCTCACCCACGATCCAAGGGTAGGGCACCTAACTCATGATCCACTAGGGCATGTCCTTGCGGGCACTGGAGCATGTCAAGCAAGCCCTTTAATTCTGACCACACAGGTAGGTCAACCCAGCTTCATTAAGTTGTGGTGATGCTCCCCAAACGCCGTGACTGGAACCACAACAAAATGGCACTCCCCAGGATCGAACCCTCTCCTTTTAGATGAGAGTACTAGCCCAATCCCTTCACTAGTTGAACCCAAGGACAATGGGTGGAAGTTGCTGAAGTTTTGTTTTTGTTACATGAATTTTAGGCAGGGGGTTGGGCTCACCCACAAGTCAAGGGCAAGGCGAAATCTCCCTTCCTCTTAGGTCATACCAATGTTGGGCAGCGCGAGCCGTCAATTACCCTCAGACGTTTACCTAAGCACCCAAGAGCTATAATGCCTCCCCAAGCGCCGCGACTGGAGTCACAACAAAGTGACCTTTCCCGGTATCGAACCCTCTCCCTTTAGTGAGGGTGTCCAATGCCTTTGCCAGCTGAACCCATGGACGATGGGTAGTTGCTGAAGTTAACATAACAGCTTATCAACGACAATGAGCCGTACTTGATGGGTTGGGCTTGGACCTAGGCCATAAATATAGAATGGCTCCAGGAAGCTCAACTTCTGTTTCCCAGTTCTTAAATGCCTTAAAATTTTCCTTGATTTGAAAAAATAATAATTTTTTCTATTTTGATCTGTGCTATTTTCATCTGTATATGGATATATAGGGACAATTCGAGGATAGTGTTATAACGTAAGAACCTAACAAATCTGAAACAACATTTAATTACTTGGTTGTTTCACAAGTTACAGGTTGTGTTGCCATTTATTAAATGTTCCCCAGATATACATGTTCCCCAGAAATCACCCAACGATATTTGTTGCATGTGACATTTTCTTTATATATATATGAAACTGACAACATGGATGAATTGCTTATTTGCTTCTACGTGGTCCCTTAACAAAATAGTAGTCATATATTAAAAAAAAAGCCACCTGCCTCGCGAGCATTATTGTGATTTGTGAACCAGATGCAGTTTTAGGTTAATTATATCCTCGGGTCAACAATTGATTCTTACTTTACCTAAAATTAACAACATTGCCTTCTTATCATACTCCAACGCGCTAATTTGAATAATCAATTTGTGAAATTGATCACAATACATGGTACAATCAGATAAACTAATATATATATATATATTCACACACGCACAGGCCGCCTGGAATCTCCTTGAAGATTTCTAGGGATAATCTTATGAGCAAGTCATCATCCTCAAGGAAGGGACATAATCATAATACAAATACCTAATAATAAAAAGTGAAACAATATATATTTGGTACCATTTCCTATTTCCTATTCTGGAATTTGTAGTTCCTTATTAGAAGCTTGTGTGATTTCAGTTGAATGAAATTAAATAATGAGAAATATAGGATAGTTCGCAATAATTAACATCAATCTTCAACTGGCAAGTCGACACTGGGAATATTCAAATTATAGATTCCTCCATTTGATACACGATGATATGGAAGTGATTGATCCCTCGTATTGTATCGTTGCTCCATCACATTAACAGATATATATGCTCTAGATTCTCTCCAATAAAGAATATTAAATCGGAGAAAACCCATCCTAATTTAGTCAAGTCCTCCTCCAAGTTTTAAAAGACAACCTAAGGAAAACTTGCATAAAAAAATAGCAAAATATTAATCGCAATCATGAACCCATCATCACCATATTTTTATTCCACATTTGTGTGAAGTAGCCAAGGAAATTGAAGTTCACCATTTTAGAAAAACATGTGTAGAGAGCATTATCAATTGTATAAACCCAAGAAAAAAACTATTGCTTCATTCAAATTTTGTTTACCACACACGCATAATTAATTTCCTCGCATCGCTCCTCCCTACATAACTTGTCCTATTCAATTCCTCTCTCCTTTCATCATCTCCAATTCCTTCTCGAGCTTGCCGGCCCCACTTCCGGCACCATTCTCCACGAGCGCTGCCGTGCTTTTGGTCTCCGTCGACGTCACATCCACGGACTCCTCCACCGGTGCTGCCACTGCGGTGGTCTCTCGGAACCTCTTATAGATGTCACCTCTATAAAACTTTCTTGTTCTGGCCACTAAAATTAGAGATACAAGAGCACCAAAGAAAGTAGCAGCCGTAATAATTATAAACGACATCCTGAAGCAATCCGAGCCAACACAAGTCAACTCTTGCCCTTCCACTCTCTGTAACCCTAAAGCTGCCAATTGCTTCTTAGCTTCTTTATCATACAAATGACCAGTGATTCTCACGTTAAGAATATACAACCCTACCGGGCTGGCCGAGCCACCAAAATTGTACAGGGTTGAATAATACTTGAGCCCAAAAAGCTCAGATATTATAGCAAAAATCAGAGGCCACTGTGCTCCGAAACAAAACCCTATGATCACAGAAGCTACATAGAGACCATCCTTAACATTGAAGGCTATCATAAGATGTCCCGCACATGATACAATGAGAGTCAAAGTGAGCATGAGAGTACGAGGGAATTTATGCTTGGATAGATAATATTCCGACACGAAACCTGCGAAGACTCGTCCAAGGTAATTCCAAATACTCACCAGTGACACAAACGTGCTTATACTGTTCTTCGGGTAACCCAAGGATGACCCAATCTGACCCAAATTGTCAATGGCAGTCAACGTTCCTCCAATTCCACAGATGCTAGCTGAGAACAGTATGATCATGTCGATGCTGAAAAGGGCTTGAAGAATACTGTAATCCTCACCTCTCGGCGGTGGGCTAAAAACGTTCTGCCACCACTTAGTCTCCGGTTCACCTTCTCTTCTTGCTTTGGTAATATCACCGAAAGCGTGATTTGAACTTTTACCAGAAGCTGCGGTGGCCGGTGGCGGCGTGGGGTTGGCTGCGGCAACGACGGTGATGTTATTGACGGGGTCCTGGAGGGCGAGGCGTTTGGCTTCCCAGACCTTGAACTCCTCGATGTAGACGATGGCAAGGGGGAGGAAGAGGAGGAAGATGACGACGGCGGCGCTGAGGCCGTACTCGGACTGATTGAAGTGGGTCTGTTTCTGGACGATGATGATGAGCATGAGGAATCCGGCGAGGCCCAGGGAGATGTAGAGGAAGTTGTAGAAGACCTTGAGTTCCTTTGGGTGGCGGACGGGGGTGATGTAACGGATGGTGCGGAGGAAGGCGAAGGATATGGCGGCCGGAAGCCAGCCGATGAGGAGGATCAAAGCTTTAGTGTCGTCGTAGTAAAAGGCATGATAAAGCTGAGTTATTATGGCTCCGCTCAGACCAACGTAGCCTTTGAGAATTCCGAGAACTACTCCTCGGCTTTCCGGGAAGTTCTTCACACATGTTACCAGAGACCCTGTGTTGGCGAACGTCTGAGAATTCGCACCTGTAATTTTTAATTATCATTATTATAATTAAAATATGTTAGAATTAAAATAACGTTCACATCGACTAGTTGAAGAATGAGGTGAAGATATATAATCTTTTATTTTAGGGTATTTTAATGGAAACAATTGGACTTAACGAGTTCTTGTTCTTGACTTGTTCGTGTCTCTCTATCTCTATCATTGCTTGTTCAGTGCATCAAACCAATGACCCTTATCCAGCTGCCCAAAGTGACTGTATTTAATTATTTTTATTTTCTTCCTTCTTGGGTTAACGAAAATAAGGTTGAAGCTAATTGGCTATATGTCATATCCTTTTCAAACTGATCCAACCATAATAAAGCAATATCCATAAAAATTAAAAGTAAATTTCAACGTAGTTAACATGTTTTATAATTTAATCCATGTGTTAACAGAAAATAATATATATAGTAAAGTACTTAATTAGACTAAGCTATAAAAGCAGATTAAAGCTATAAAAATTAAGTTACAATGAGTTAAAATTTATGAAATGAGTTATAATCAATTTAAAAATATAAGAATTCAGTTGCACTAGATATATCGATTAAATTAAAACCAAACCATAGCTACAATGATTAAATGTTTAATTTTTTTAAGAGACTTTTATTTAAATTTGTGGAGGAGAAGATGAAATAAATTGAAGGAGCAATAACGCTAATTTTGGTCAAACTGCTATTCGTACCTATGCAGATATAGAGGAACATGTGCCAAACTTTGGGTTTGGGAATTCTTTGGGTGACCCCAAGCCATATCATGAAGTAGCCGAAGAAGTTGAGGACGGCGCCGATCATCAGCACCACCCACGGCGGCGTCAGCTCGTTGATCAGCCCGGAGAGGATCCCAACGTTGGCCCCGACGTCCTTGAAGAAACTCAGGAGGTTGAGGGTGGTTTGGTCGTAGCCCATGGCGGATTTTATGTCCGGCGAGTACAGGCCGAACATGTAGGTGGCTCCCGCCGCCGCCATCACCAGAAACGACGCAAACACCACGAACCACCGGCTGGCAATCACCTGGACGGCCAGACCCTTCATGTCCGACCACCCACGAACTCCACCGATGGGGCTTCCTCCGGCAACCGCCACCATTTGAACACTATATAAATGGATATATGTTACTAATTGTTTCCGGTGTGTGGGTCAGGGAAGTATAAAGGAGGTGTACGGTGGCGCTGTCACTAAAACGACACGACGTCGATCTCTTCCACCAATAGAAGTGCCCCTAACGTTTGAGCATTCATGTTTTCGTTCTTCCCAATAATGGAGCGTTGGAACTGTCGAGTGTATATATTGGGGGTTGGGGGAGGGGGGTGTTACGTTTTGGCTTCAATGATGGTAAATAGTAATACTCGTATTTTTTAATAAGGTGTGAATACATAGTCCAATAATGAAGATAAAAAATTGATTAGAATTAGTTAAATACAATAAATAAATTTTTCAAAGATACATTCCTTTTTTTTTGGAAGGGAGGAAGTAGTGAGTGAGAAAATGAGTAAATAGGAACAGACCAATTAATTAACAAAACGAGACTAATAATTAATAAGAAAAAAATTTCCTTCAGTATTTAATTCAGTAGTTACTTAATTAATTTTAGTATATTAAATAAATTCAGTTAATAATTATAACAAAAATGATTTGATTTTCAGAAAATATCGATCTATGTGTAACATTATATTATGTATTAGTTTATAAATTAAATAAATTGATTTAAAAAAATGATAAATATAAAAAAAAGAATGGATTGATGTATATATTATATTTTGATCTAAACTTAACTCCTAAATTAACTTTTATATTAACATGGGAAGAGGAATCTCCGTTTTCCCTTACCACCTCTTCCTTCTTCTTGTTTTTTTTTGCCAACAACACTCTTCTTGTTATCTTTTTTTTTTTTGCCGACAACACTCTTCTTGTTATCACTTATGAATAGGAATATATAATTTTTAATTATATATTTAGGATAGGATGGGAGGCAGTAATAGAAGAATTTTCTTCGACAAAGAAGTGAAAAGAATTAGCGGAGATGGTTGACTTGTATGATTTGGGAGTTGGGCCGACAACTTGCGCTCACATGGGCTAGTCGTCGTTTATACACTATTTTAATTTTAATTATTATTAAATTTCAGAACTTGAAAATGCAAATAAATATATTAAATGTCATAATTTTAAAACCCCCAGGGCTAGCTGGATCCGGAGATGAGGCAAGTTGTCAAAATTGGGGCTGCTAAGATATTTTGTTTTATAAGAAAAGAATAAGTCGTAAAGTATCCACGATAACAAACGCTTTCGATTCAATTTAAAGGAAATTGACACATAATTCATAGAATTGTGGGTGTAAATCTTATACCAATGTTAAGATCTTATTGATAAACGATCTGTAAAGGATTTTTTGTAAGCATTGGAAACCAACTCACTAAAAAAAAGAAGAAGAAGAAGAAGTGAAGTGTGGAGGAGTGTGTTGAGCATTCATTTATTAGTAGGGCATGGATCCTCATTGTGAAGGTAAGGCATTCCCATTTCCTTGGTACAATTAAGTCCAGCCATGTGCTCCTTATTAATATCTGCTTTTTTGGCTAAGCGTCTCATGCCCATCATCGTCCTCATCACATGCTACCTTTCGAAGTGAATCTTACTGGAAATCTCCAACGGTTGTGCTAATTTAATTTCCTTTTTCCCGATGTGGCCATTTGGGAACGCAGTAAAGAAGCGTTTTTACGTAAGTTGAGATAAATAAATGTTTGAGAATCTGTTGGGAGAAAGGAGTTTACGGATTTTGAGAAGAGTTTACGAAATTTAAGAAGAATTTACGGATTTTGAGATAGTTTTATCGATCTTGACTTGCGTACACTGTTGAGAAGAAGTTCTTCCCAAACATGCACAAATACATGGAGTAGATTATCTCATTTTGCAGAAAAACACTGCTTAATAGGCTTTTAGTTTTTCTAATCGGAATGCCAAAAAAGCCCAATATCATCTCTGCTTGAAGATAAAAAGAAAAGATACTGCTCGGATGATTGGTGTTTAAGGTAAGACCTAACTTTGAAGTTGATCATAATCTGAAATATATGATTTATTCCTAATTTTTTCTAAAATTATCCTTGTTCATTCTCCATCACCAATAATCAAGTAATTTTAGATAATTTTTTTAATCAACATGTCTCATAAAAAAGAATAGAGGGAGTAATTAATGTTTATCTATCAATATTGCTTAGATGTGATTACTTGTATTTTTTTGCCCATGTGTTGAAGTGGTTTCTGTATTTTTTGTTGATTTATTACTACAACCCCATCAAATTTATTCTCTATTTAATTCGCCAACCGCCATTATTTTAATTCTCCCAGATGCTAACCGCCTCTACTCCAAAATTCGTTTCTATGTATATATGCATATAATTAGATCAAGAAATTATACACTACCCGATGTACTTAATTTTTCAAGGCTGTGGCAAAAGTTAAATAAATTATTTAATTATAATATATATTCTGAAATATTTATATGTATATTATTAGATTATATATATGGTCAAATAAATTCATTTTGAGAATTAACTTCTTTAATTTAAAAACAATCAACTAACTCTTATAGTTAACATCAAAGTTAGAATATATTTGTGAATGTTAGTATACAAGTACGTGATGAAAGGAGTGGATTAACTGAAGTAATTCTTCTCTGCTGCTTCTGAAAATAAATTTTTGATATTATTGATTTTGAGGCCCACGCATGAAGGCTAGAGTACCTTGCCAAACTCATTTCATCACGTTGACTTACTATTGTATGTATCCAGAATACAATAACTAAATTTAATGACTTTAAATATACATTAAATAGAGCACAAAATGTGATAAATATATAATATTTTATCACACAAATTCATCAAGTTAGAAGTTTGGTAACTTGACTGCAAGTATTAATAATAGCAATAAATTAAGGATTTATGGTTTTTTAAATTTAAATCAAATTTAGTTGTAGTCATTTAAATTTTAAAAGTGTACTTTAATTTTTTTATCTTAATGCTGTTAATTAACTTCTTTTAGCAAAATAATCTTACTCAGCAAATTTAAATTGTGATTTAATTTGTTGAATCAGTA
>JANTPZ010005180.1:0-13535 GCA_025593235.1 Vachellia pachyceras | reverse complement strand
TACACTTCGTTCTGTTCTTTTCTATCCTCGCACCCAATTCTAGTTATCTTCCTCATTCTCTAGGGTTTCTGTTTTCTGATTGCCCCCTCAGATTGAAGATGATCGACTTTTCTCGCGTCCAGAAGGAGCTTGTCGAATGCGGCAAGGATGTTGAGGGCTCCGGCATCAAGGTTAACGTCAAAGGCGACAACCTTGCCCGCTTGATCGGAACCATTCCTGGCCCTCTCGGAACTCCTTACGAGGGTGGCATTTTCCAAATTGACATTACCATACCTGGTATGTTCATCCTAGTTTATGAATTTCGACCACGTTGTTGCGAATTGTGTGTGATTAGAGGGTAGGGGTTTTTTTTTGGCAGAGTCTACTGTGATTATTACCCTTTGGTGACGTCTGGTTATTGGCTCATTGCTTAATCTGTTGCTCTTTTGGATAACATGTGAAGGATAATGGTTTGAGAGTTTTACTTTTTCTTAACTTCGCTTGCCCTTTTCCTTAATCGCAGATGGATACCCCTTTGAACCTCCCAAAATGCAGTTTGCGACGAAAGTTTGGTAGGATTTTTTTTTTAAGTGCCTATGTCTTTTTTGTGCTTTATTTATGTTATGTATGTTGGGTGAAGTTTGATATGGGATCTCTCGAGGCCTGTGCTAGGCTTCCTTAAACATGTGGCAGAATGTGGATGTGTTGTTCGATATGGCCCTTGTAAAATCTTTTTGGATATTGGAAATAGGAAAGAAGTTTTGGAATACTTTTGCAGAGCACTCTTTGCACTTTGTTTTTTTACATGTTGTTAATTTCATGAAAATATATCTTCAAAGGTCAATGTTTGAAAAGTTGAATAATGCTACTGGTGAACTTTTGGTGGACTGGAGAACAATGTGTGTGTGTGTGTGTGTGTGTGTTAATGGGAATAAACTTTTGGTGGACTGGAGAACTTTTGGTGTTTGCTTCATTAAATTAGGTGTATAGCAAATTAGATGTTCTGGCTTCTGAAATGGGAGACCTATTGTCATGATTAACTGGCCGTTTAGTATGGAAGTTTCTCTCTCTCAATTTCTTAGTATCCGTAAACGCGTGGTTAATTATGTATAACATTTACTTTTAAGCCCTGTTGCCGGCAAAGCATGTGGCGATTCATATAATGCTTATATTCTATACTGCGTTATTTCACCTGTTGAAGGCACCCTAACATCAGCAGTCAAAGTGGAGCTATTTGCCTGGATATCTTGAAGGATCAATGGAGCCCCGCACTGACACTGAAAACAGCTCTGCTTTCTGTGCAAGCACTTCTTTCTGCTCCTCAACCTGATGATCCTCAAGATGCTGTTGTAGCACAACAGGTGCGTCTCCGTGTCTGTATTGTTAATGACATGATTCTGACCTATTGCGTGATGCTCTATCGGTGATTGGAACTGTTAAATGCAGTAACAATTTGCATTCCATACTTAGTTTTCACCGCCAGATTTCCTACGCTTTCGTTCTATTCTGAATCATTTTACTTCTATGGACAATGCAGTATCTGAAAGAGTACCAGACATTTGTTGGCACCGCTCGGTACTGGACTGAAGCTTTTGCCAGAGCTTCATCTCTTGGGATTGAGGATAAGGTACCGAGCTTTTTGCATTTGATCTCATGTCATTGGAGGGTGGATTTACACGGTTGAGCTTGTAACAATTGACTCATCAATGCTTTTTTTTTTTTTTTTTGTTGGTATTTTACACTGGTACAGGTGAAGAAGCTGGCAGAGATGGGATTCCCTGAAGCTCAAGCGAGGAGTGCTTTGGAAGCTGTTGGTGGTGATGAAAACTTGGCTCTCGAAAGGCTTTGCTCTTAGCTAGTGTGTAAGATAATTTACCTAAAGCGTTTCTTTTTTGTTGTGGCAAAGTTTATGATGGTATTTGGCCATAAGAGGCGAACAGGATGACGATATGGATTCAAAGGCTTAATTGAATATAGTTTTTTAATCTCCGCAAAGCTTATCTTACAGTTCTATTCTATGATCATTTAACATTTTATTCATGAAACTTCATCTTGAAAACGAATTATATGCATGGGAAATGCTTGTGCTTCTGATATTCTATTACTATAAACATTTAAAGTTTAGAATTGTGTTGGCGATGCATCAATGATGTTTAATGCCATAATCAGAGGGATACTATGGGATCATTGGCAAACTAACGACTGGTGAATTATCGTGAACGTGGTATCCAAGATGAGTCTACAACATACCCTTTCCTTTTGTCTTTGTTCTGGGTCACAGATTCAAGGCGCTTTAGTTTAGAAGCTAATGCAGAGCAAGCAAGCTTCGAATTGGGAATGGAGGCAAGTCATTTAGGCTATTTTGTAGACGTGTAATAGTTAGAGAGATGCAATACGCGTGCGCTCTCTCTCTCTCTCTCACTCTCTCACATATGCCGTTTTTCAATTGGTGGGCTATTACACACAACAATTAAAGAATTTCTATTTTAAGAAGAATATTTGTTAGGGATGATGCAGTGCCCTATTGTATTAGCGGCAAAAAATAATTTTTCAGCTTGATTTATGTTTACTAGATAATGTGAGGGGAATTTTATTTCATGTTATGTAAACGGCCTTTTTTAACGCTGACATAAATAGGCGTTAGAAATATGAGATGAAAAATTGCAAAGAGGTATGGTTTTTTAATAGGAAACTGACATAAAAATAAAAGAAAATATGGTTATACACAGAGACTTTGATAAAATGGATATAAGAAATTTGATGCAAGCACTGTCATTTTTAATATGAGGAGTTTTTTCCTATTCTTTCTCTTTCATGCTCATCATATCTATGAAGAAGACTGTTTTAAATAAATAAGTTGCACTTTTTAACATATTTATTATCTTTAACTAATTTAAAATAGCTTTTCAAATGGGGTAATATAGTTATTTTTACTCTTTATATTTTTTTTACTGTGAGAACTCTTTTTTAAGTAATGATATTTTTACATGTTACTTGCATAGAGCCATCTACCACTTACCAATTTTAGGTCTCAAAACTTTATAGCCCATAGGAAAAGAAATGGCCTTTTTTGAGTACTTGGGGCCAAGTTGTCACTTCACCAAAGAGACATTAAAAGGCGAACTAATTTTGGTGATAGTACACAGGCCCCGCTTTTGCTTGGACCACAATCTGAAACCCTTTGCTCCTTTGGCAAAAAAACCAAAGAAAAAAAAAAGAAACCCTTTGCTCCAAAGAGAATCTTGTGTCGACTAAACCAGCCTACATGCCACATATATGCCAATGATGCCCCCATTTACAAGCCAATTAAGACTTCATTGTTTTTACAAGAAAGTTTAATTGAAATTAGAATCTGAAGCTCATCAGAGTGAATGTATGCATACAAGTTGATAAAGTGCTTATAGAGATATTTACATGTCGCTTATCAACAATATCTTCACATTAACAACGGAATTTGAACCAACTATCTTCTGGGTGATGAATGACAATGTTTTACTAATTGAACCAATATTTGTTGGTCAATTCAAACCATTCAACCACAAAGAAAAAGGATCCATTGTAACTAATGGTCTTGCAGTATAGTAGTACAGACAGTTTCTTATAGTCGGAAGTTTGAGTAAACTTACTGTTTCAATTGAAAATAAACTAGGCCCATTGTAAGTGTAATTAGGCTCAGTAAGGAAGGTTAATAACACGTAGATTCACCTGCAAAATTGCATTTACTCTTTTCCTAATGACACCGCATTCAAAATGAAACCCTTTGCTTATTGGCCAAAAAAATTAGAAACAGAGTAAAGGCATCATTAAATGTGACTTATTTACATCTTCCACGGACTGTGACTCAAGTGTTTGACTTTGACACTTCGTTCATGGCACAGCTCACAGCTGTAACTTTAATGTCAACATAAATTTAGCACGCATGTTTTGTCGAAGTTTCACATGACAAGATAAAAAGATCAGAAACAGTTCATGTCGATCTTGAGTTGCCTTGGCGAATAGCCGCGAGACTTGGGAGATCTAGGTTTTTACTCCTTTTTGATGAAAAATTTAAAATTTTAGGAAAAGTGTTTGGCTCGTCATATTATCAAATGCAAAGCAACTAAGTCTAAAACCCATCACCATAGATAGCACTTCTAACCAACTAATTTAAGGTGATAATTTTAACTTTGAAAATGCTTCTCTTGTCACCCATCATTCGTGGGTTCAATTGACGAAGGGATTGTGCTAGTACTTTCACATAAAGGGAGATGGTTCGATCCTAGGGAGTACTACTTAGTTGTTGCTCCAGTTGCGACGCTTAGGAAGTCATATCTACAGCTTAGTGAAGTTATGTTGACCTACCTGTGATTCCAAATCAAAGGGCTTGCTCCAGTGTTCACAGGGACAGACCCCAATGGATCCTGAGTTAGATGTCATGCCCTTGGATCATGAGTGAACCTGATCCTTTTCTTAAAATTTATTCTAAAAAAATTGCTTCTCTTGTCGTTTGCATGAATCAAACCACTTTCCTTCAGTGAGAGTGTGCAACCTTTGTACTGTTGAGTCAGTAGATCCAGATTTTACTTGTGTATTCGTGAGTCTTTGAGAATTCGTTTGAAGAATGATTCTATGCAAGATAAGTCAAGTATACGAGAGGAGTTTTTTCTCGATTTATATAAATATGATTGCCCACATGATTGCCAAACATGGACTGCATCTATTAAAGGCAACTCCTCTAAAATCTTTACAAGGCTACCAAATATTAAAGTTGACATCTATTTCAATCAGAATTTAAATTTTAATTAATCATGTTATGTCATGAAAAGATTAACCATCACAGTAGGTGTGCTTGTGGCGTGATGGGATGATATAGACTTGGGTTAATGAAGATTCGTGACACTGCAATTGAATTCGGAGATGCAGGACCATGCATCCAACCAAAAAAAAAAAAAAACAAAGTACGTTGGAAAACTGAAAGAGGTAGGAATTTAATAATTGTCAGAAAGTCAGCAGATTCCCACTAAATTTATTAGCGAGATAACATCTCATTTTCCTTACCTGTTTTTAGTCCCCAAATTTATTGGGAAGTTTGTTTAAAAATAATTTTTACAGAATTTAAGATGAAATTTAAGTTTTAGAAAATGGATTTTAAGAGAATAGTTTTTACGGATTCTAAGATAAAACCTAAGTTTTGAAATGTGATTGTGTTTGAAAAGTTATTGCCTTTTACGGAATCCGAGGCAAAAAGTAAATAGAAAAGAGTAAAGAGAAAAAAATATGAAAGAGAAAATTTATTATGAGAGAAAGTGATTTGACAAGAAAGTAACATTTTCAAAATTTAGGTTTTAAAACTATATTTTGTCTCCAAAATAATTTTTTTAAAAAAATGTTAGTATTCGGATAAAATCTAGGTTTTAACATTAGAGTCCAAACGAGCCCCAAATTGATGTATATGAGATGTAACCGTTTTTTTTCTAGGCATACCCAAATGAAAGAAATAAGTGAGAGAGAATAAGTGGAAGAAAACACAAGAGAGAATGAATGGGACAAAATGATAGCCAATTGCAATTATACAAGAGAGTAAAAATGGAAAAATTGCATTACATTTTATTTAAAGCTGAGTTGTTACTTAAATATGGAACTAGATCCATGAAAAAAATTACTTATAAGTGATAAATCATATTAGCTTTAGGTCGATCTTACATTAAGTCAAAATAAGTAAACGAGAAAGAAATTACTATAAATTATTGGTTATATTTATTTAAGACATATGAGTGAGGTAAGCCGGGAAATGAAATGTTATACGTTGTATAACGATAAGTTGATAAAACGGTATATAAACTCTTACCAAAGATAGGTAGGTTGAAGAATCTTTGAAATTCAATTTTGTAACGTGTACGTATTTAGTATACAACAATGTTTTAAATAAAATAAAGTCAACTATTATGACTATGAGGCAAAGAGGAATTGAAGAAATCCGATTGAGTGCCAATTTTAATTAGTATTAAGAGCTCAATTTTTAGTATAATTTATAATTTTGAGATAAGTATACAAGAGGAATCTATCCCATGAACCGAGTGTGTTATACAATAATGTGAGGGAAGAAAGAGATGGAAGCAATGGGTGAATCAATCAATTCCTCCTCATCAAGGAGTTTATGACTTTGTTGAATAGCTATTTGACATTCAGGCCAAGTCATCCTCTCGTTTCAAATCACGCCATCTAAAATTTCAAATCTCACCATCGAGTAACATTCATGTTGGGGAAGAATTTCTTCTCAACCGTATATATAAGTTAAGATAAAATTATCTTGAAATCTGTAAAAATCATATCAAAATCTTTAAAACCCATCTTAAAATCCATAAATGCTTCTTAGATATGTGGAGGAGATTATCTCATTTTATAAAAAAATACTGTTAAACGGACTTTTAACTTTTTCATACCGCAAATCAAACAAATCCATTATTTGAGTGGAAGTTGCTTTTCTATGGCCGATTCGTTATTGTTATTCATGGCAATCAAATAACACCCTTCTATGAGCTAGCTGGCTAGATTGAGAATGAAGAAACCCCTTTTCCATCTCTTCTGACATTATTATTGAACATCAAAACTGGACCACTTTAATTAATTGCACTCGCTTTGTCTCTTCCCTTTCCTTCCCTATTCGTGTATCACCAATTCAGTGCTCGTTTAGGAATTTTGTTGGAAAAATGGATTTTACAGATTTTGAGGCATTTTGGGAATTTCGAGATGGTTTTACAGATTTTAAGATGATTTTTATGGATTTCAAGATGGTTTTTACAGATTTCGAGATGGTTTTATCTCGACTTACGTGCACCGTTTGGGAAAATGGCTTCCCAAACAGGCACTCAACCATCGAGTGATCAATCTCTGCGTTTGTCAAAGAACACAAAATGATGATGATGATGAGCCAATGAGAGTTGACAAAGATGGTGAGAAATGAACTTAACTCCTATAAGGAGGTGGGTTCGATTCCCTCTGCTGTTGTGAGGGTTCCTTTAATAGGCAATCTCGTAAGTCTCTTGTAAGTGTTCAAAAAGCTGGGGCTGTGCTCTGACCTTGATGGGGACCGATTCTGAATCTATCTAAACTTTCGTATGCAAAAAAATGATAATGATAACGATTAATCTACAACTATGTACCACTCATTTATCTCTATCTTCTTTAATTATCAGTGGCACTCTTCGTAGGGAAATGAACTATATTCCTGGCCCACGTGCAGGCGTAGCTACTTAATCACATTTGACAATTCTTTTTACCTTTGAAATATTCTCCCATCCTCTTGGAATTGCAGGAACCAGACAATATTAAACCCAGGTTTGAAATCACCGGATTTGGATTTTTGGTTAATTTTAACAAAATTTGCAATACAATCTCATACCTTTGACATTTTAGGATGAATATGAATCGGTTATTGGTCCTTTTAGAAAAGTGATGGATGAGTGCTTTTACGTAAACTCAAACAAACATGTGAAGGATATTATCTTATTTTACAGAAGAACATTGTTAAATGAGTTTTTGAGACTTTCGAAAATGTTACCAAACAGACATATCATTAAACTGTCAAAAGGATCATTGCAACGGGACGTCCCACCGGAAGATTTTTTTTTTTTCGAGTGAGATGCCCAATTACATTAATTAGTGATTTTTTTTGGGCAAAAAAAAAAGTCTACGCCTAGACTCCTTTTCAACGTAACTAATTGATTTCATTATGTTGATTACAAAAGTAAGTAGGGCATGAAAAATAGGCTCCAAGAGAGTCGCACATGGGACTCCACCTTAGAGCCTTTTTATGCTTTCCGTGCATTAAAAATCAAATATATTTTGATAATGTGTATGTTTGTGAATCCGTTGGGAAAAATAAGTTACATATTCTAAAAAGAATTTATGGATTTCAAGATGATTTTATCTTGACTTGCATACACCTTTAAAAATAAAGAATTCCAAACAAGCACAGTATACAAATGGTTCTCCTCCTCAGCTTGTATGTCTTATATTAAATAAGGATAAAGTTAAAAAATTGTTGAATTTTAAGGTAAATTTAATGAAGTTTAAGATTTTTCTAGACATGGACGAAACATGCTGAAAATTGCTTATGAATAGTATCATATGGGTGCTTTTTAAAAAATCTTCAATAAATAATTGTTACCGTCTACCCTTTGGAAATAAATTAACATATAATTTTCACCAAAAAAAATAACATGTAATTAGTGGTTATGATGTGAGCATAGTGGGTGAAGCATAGTGATTTGTTTGTTTTTTCACCTTTCACTTGAAAAGATTAATCTTCTTATTTACATATTTAGAGATTTGAGTGTGATTTTCATCACTTGATTTATTTATAGTACTTATATTGCTGACCATCATGTTTTTGAGAGACATTCAGCCCGTTTGACTGAGCGTGGGAAAAGTGTTTTTATAGTTTACGACGTAAATATGTGAAAGAGATTATTTTGATTTACGAAAAATACTGTTGAACGTGCGTTTAGGGAACTAAACACTCTTCCAAATAAGCATATTATTGAATAGCCCTGTTTCATTTAGGCCCCATCATCAGCTATACAGGAGCCAATCACCTTTAATCCTATTTTCAGTTTGTTTTTAAATACTCACCAGTAACTAATTTAAGAGGCATTTAACTACTTAATGTACGTTAAGAGAATAAAATAAATTATTTAGCTGTACTAAAATAACAATTTTAATTAAATCTAGCCGGAATCCCAAAATATAAATTGAGACCTAGGTTTAACAGATTTCTGATTAGGTTGAGAGGACTACTTAGATATTTTTTTTAATATTGTAAACCATGGAACAAGATAGATGAGTTTAATTTCAATTCTGGTTTGGATGGAAAGAGAACAAAGGAGGAAGGAAACTTATAAAAGAAAATGGGGAGAAATGAGTTTTATCTTGATTAATTTGTTTTAAAATATAATAGTATGAAAATATATCTTTATTGGTAGTATGATTCTTTTTCATTATGATATTTAATATGATTTTAACCTTGATATTTTAATATAAAGCTAAAGATATTTTAATAATTAAATTGTTTACTCAATTTCTTATCGATTTGTTACTTTCATCCACCAAGTTCAAATTGGATGACCGATAACATTTTCTCTCTAATATTTTCTTCTCCCATTTTTTTTCCTTTGAACTTTTCTTTCCATCCAATGGGAGCTATGAAGTTTGACAATAAACTTTAAGGGAAAATTAATAAAAAGATATTGAGAAATAAATTTAATCAACAAAAAGCTTCACCTATAATGGATTGTTATACTAAAATTTATAATCCTCTCCTCACATGTTATTTCACACTATATAAAAAATTAATTTTACGTAAATTAAAATAAATATGTTAAAATATCCTTTTAATTTACGAAAAAACATACAAACGTCGAATAAAGACACATATTGTCGTTATTCGTTGGTGGGAATTAAAAAGTGACCAACTTGTGTTGGACGAAAGGCATTTCACTTTTACTTTTTTTTTTTTTTTTTGAGTGAGCACTTTTACCTTTTATGTTTTATCATTACGATTGTATGGTAGGCTCAACCCTTTATTGGTCTCAAAATCAGATGACCTCATCACGACGTGTCGTTTTGGACTTAGTTCTCCCAGCCTCCATTTCACTGACGTGTCATCCTGACAGTGGCATTTCCGTTATTTCCCACTAAACTCGTGACCCTTTTCCTCCAACTCTTTCGACCTTCACAGCCATAGCCAGCACCACTCCCGCTCCCTCACGCCTTCCTCCCACACGGTTATCCCTCACCTCATTTCCGGCCACTCTCTCTCTCTCTCTCTCGAAACCGCCGTTCACTTGTCCGCTCTGTCGGTAACCGTAACACCTCTCATCTCTATATTCCGATGTGTTTTCGTCACTCTGAGAGCATCCACAGCTGACGGATGGGTTGCATGCTCGCAACGCCGGCGGATGGCGGAGGCCGACGTTCGGATTCCGGACCTCAGAATCAGCGTCTTCGAACCAGTCAGCGAAATTCTGTCCCTGACGGAGGTAATGCCGTTGCGGTTAGGAAGGAAGGGGCGGTGAGGGAGAAGGTGAAGCTGGGGACTCGGCATACCGGCGATTTCCCAGGGACTGTTCCTTCTCCGGAGAGACGGAAATTTGGGCTTGATCCATGCGCTAAAAGCGAGCATGGTTGGCCGTCGTGGTTGATGGATGTGGCTGGCGACGCTATCCGAGATTGGTCTCCTCGTCGCGCCAACTCGTTCGAGAAGCTAGCTAAGGTGCTTACTGCTTCGAAATTTTACTCCAAATTCGTTTTATGCAAATCGAGTTTGTTGAATCAGTGCTGGTGTGTTTGTCTTGGTTGTTCAGATTGGGCAAGGGACTTATAGCAATGTATATAAAGCTAGGGATCTCCTTACTGGAAGGATAGTGGCACTAAAGAAAGTGAGGTTTGATAATATGGAGCCAGAAAGTGTGAAGTTCATGGCAAGAGAAATTATTCTATTGAGGCGGCTTGATCACCCCAATGTCTTGAAACTTGAAGGTTTGGTTACTTCAAGAATGTCATGCAGTCTGTACTTAGTATTCGAGTATATGGAGCACGATCTTGCTGGGCTCGCAGCTCGTCAAGGTGTCAAGTTTACCGAGCCCCAGGTGCGCAAATTTTAAACTGGAATGTATTCGCTGTTAATTTTATTTTGCAGCTGGTCAAGGCGTTAAGTTCAAATATATATTAGCTTCGTTGTGACTGAGATGTGTCTGAGGTTATTATTTGTTTTGTTGCTATATGCGTTCACAAACACATTTTGAGAATTTTCATATTTTCCCGGCTTCTCTTGCCCTCTGCTAACCAACCACTTTTTTCGATTTTCAGTATCCTTCTCTATTAATAAAAAGTAAACTATATTTATTTTTATTGTAATTGCCGTTTGGCTTCATCTATAAAGATGTGAACAATCAAAGCCAAAGAATATTCTTTGTTTGGGTAAATACATGATACATGTCTCGTTCCGATGCAATGAGCACTTAATATTTTGCTCATGTTGAGAATACCTAATAGATTATTTGGTTGCTATGCAGGAATCAATTTGTTTTATCTATCCCTAATGCAAAAGAGAAACAGAGATTGTACATTATATATGGAAGCTAACAATACTGTGCCTGCAGTTTTATGTAAATGCTTAAAGATTGGTAGCTCACTATTTGGTTCATGATGTCTTTATGCACTTTATAATTTATTGAGGACTTGTCTTAAAAGAGCGATTCCTTTTAAGCATTGATAAAACTAGAAGGAATAGTCATTCAATTAAATAATGTGAGGAAATGTCTTACTGAAAGGCTGATTTTTTTCTCAGTACATCTCTATGGCAGGTGAAATGCTATATGAAGCAATTACTCTCGGGCCTTGAGCATTGCCACAGTCGAGGTGTTTTGCACCGTGATATCAAGGGTTCCAATCTTCTCATTGACAATGAAGGAATCCTTAAAATAGCCGATTTTGGCCTAGCCGCATTCTATGATCCTGAGAAAAGGAAGCCCATGACAAGTAGAGTTGTCACCCTTTGGTACCGGCCTCCCGAGCTTCTTCTTGGGGCTACACTCTATGGTGTTGGTGTTGACCTTTGGAGTGCTGGCTGCATCTTGGCAGAACTGCTTGCTGGGAAGCCTATCATGCCTGGCCGAACAGAGGTATCACTGTTTTTCTTGTTCTACTTGTAGATATTGTTTAAACTTTGAAGCTACTAATCAGAAACACTTTTCATTTGTTCTTAGTGAGTGTTTGGATTAGCTTATTTTAATTGATTTTAAGTAATCCGAGGTAAGCATATGAGAGGAGTTATATCTCAGTTTGTGTGAAAGTACAGCAATTTAGTCATTTTGTTCCCCACTGACAATGCTCGTTGATGCCTTTTGGTGCAAGCAGTCGTAGCAATTCTATCATCAAACTTCTTTTAGTTGCCAACCAAAATACATGGGGCAAGTTGCTTTTGTTAGGCTGTGTCATCTTGATTAATTCACTTATCATGTCATAAAACGGTCATCTTGGTGGCTGAAAATATCCATTAACTGAAAGACAGAAAACCCGGTAAAAGGCTGAAAGAAAAGAATGAGAAGCAATAACAGACCCCTTGTTACATTGCACAATATTTCAAGTTTGCATTTTGTGTTTGGAGATTGTACCCACTGGTGTCATGCATTTGATAGTTGCCATTACTAGTAAGCTTTTAGTTGGATTTTGTGGCTCAAATGTACATCCCAGGATGACATTTGTCTTTTTTATTTTCTTGAGCTAGGTTGAGCAGCTGCACAAAATATTTAAATTATGTGGCTCTCCATCCGAGGAATATTGGAAGAAGTATAGATTGCCAAATGCTACACTCTTCAAGCCGCAGCAGCCTTATAAACGTTGCCTTTCAGAAAACTTCAAAGATTTCCCGCCTTCTTCTTTACCTCTAGTAGAAACTCTTCTTGCAATAGATCCAAATGATCGTGGCACTGCCTCAACTGCTCTATGTAGTCAAGTAAGGCTGTCACCTTGACGTTTAAAGTTATATTTGAGATGTAAATTATTCACGTGCATTATCACTGCAGTTCTTTGCAACTGAGCCCTATGCTTGTGAACCATCAAGTTTACCAAAGTATCCTCCCAGCAAAGAATTGGATGTAAAACTGAGAGATGAAGAAGCAAGAAGGTTATCTCATTTCTACATTTGACAACATCTGGTCTGATTTTTTTTTTTTGGTGCTCATAGATGATGGGTAATGGATTTATATTTTTCTCAGGCAAAAAGCTCTAAGCGGGAAAGCTAATGCTGTTGATGGCGCTCGAAGGGTCAAAACACGTGACCGTGGTCGGGCAACTCCAGCTCCTGATGCCAATGCGGAGTTGCAAACAAACATAGATGTGCGTGAATTATTCTTGCCATTGTTATGTTTGTCTATTTCCCTCTTAATTTTCCTCAGATTACTTGAGTTGACAGATAATTTTAACTTCATGTTTCTTCAACTCCTAGTTCAAGCCAATGTATTCTTTTATGGCTGAGGTCCAACCTTCCTATCGACTTTATATGCTTGGACTACGTGAATATTTTCTTGACCCAGAGGAACTGTTGAGTTGGATGGTTCTTCTCATTGAATCTATTTGCTCCATTAAGCAATATTTCGGGTTTCTCAATTTTCAGAAGTGTAGAGCTGTGACCCATGCAAACGTGAAAAGCAAGAGTGAGAAATTTCCACCCCCGCATCAGGATGGAGCTGTTGGATATCCATTAGATTCATCCCATAAAGGACCCGTGTCCTTTGGTGCCACTGATGCCTCCTTCGGCTCAGCAATATTTAATTTAAAACTATCATCAGGATCTGATAGAAACCATGCTGCTGCAAGACCTCACAGAGGGAGGAAAACTAATAAAGCAGACTCCCAGACGGCGTCATCATTGAAATTTATGCGAGCCTTCAAGCCAACATCAATAGGCCCATCAATGAACTTGCTATTTCGGAGCAAATAATCAATTTATGTAGCTTTTGGCATCCTAGAATGAGGATTGAGGCTTTGATACGTCTCATTGGGCCAAGCGGCGT
>JANTPZ010005176.1:816-13625 GCA_025593235.1 Vachellia pachyceras | reverse complement strand
AAGAAAAGGGCGAGAGTCGAAGAGACGAAACTTGAGCAGGGAGGAAGAAGCCAAAGAAGGAGGGGGGGCTTTTGGGAGATAGAGTGTAGAAAGGAGAGGGCAAGTTGACGTGAGAGCTCAAAAAATTAAAAGGGGGATTTGGAAGGAAGTGGAAGGTGTGATGCATTCATGGTGGAGATGGGCCCGTCCCTGTTTTGTTGGTCCCGCTTCAAGCTGGACACCTTCCCTTCCTCCCTGTTTTCATGGCACCTCAATTCTGAGCTATAAATTCAATGGTGCCATATTCAATTCAATTTATTTCACGCAACCTACTCTTGCTCCATGCACATTCTTTATAGCATGCATTTTTATTATTGGTATTGATTATTTTGTACTATATACGTTATTTTTTAATCCTAAAAAATATTGAACAATATTAATTTTTGGCGTACGTATAACTAGCTACAATCCCACGCTTCCCCCCCCCCCCCAACTCTCATTCGTGGTTTTACAAAACAGTCAGCTCTCGAGTCAGTTTAAGAGCATGTAAATGAGGCTATGCATTCTTAAAGGATATCAGTATATTGCATGTCTAATTATGTAGTGGATCTATCAATGGAATTAGTAAAACTAAGTCGGTTCAAAATCATTGCTAAAAGACCATCATGCTACTATTACTGAAATGGAAGAGAGAACAAGACGTGATGATCTTCATGTTAGAATCTCATGGACATATTTGGGCAGTGAGATATTCTCAGAAGACTTGGGGGAGTTTGCATAATGTTCGGTGAGCATGAAGCTTTATATGGATAAGGATTAAGGAGCTCCAATGACGAGTTGAAAAGTTGGTGGGGCAATAAATGAAATTGCAGTGCTCTGTTTTTTTCTTTTTGGTGATAATTGCAGCGCTCTTAACAATGTATGAATATCATCAGATATAAAACGAATACAGTAATAAGGAACGGGACTTGCACAACGATGTGTAGCAGTGGAAGAGCGTGATGACGTTGGGAAGTACCATCTCACTCATGTTTCATTGTATTTGTAATGCCACTCAACATTCAAAATACGTATCACAATTAGGGTGTAAATTATTTTTTTTAAAAAAATGACTATAAAATTTTGAATTAGGCTTATTCTTTGTATATTTTAAAAAGATTTTGGGCTAAAATTTAGTGTGTTCAAAATAAGTGGGACTTATTCTTAATATATTTTAAAAAAATTTAAACAAAAATTTAATAGATTTGAAATTAGTAAATGAGTTAGTATAAAATAAATTATATAATACTAATATATATCTAATTTTCTAAAAGTACGAAGAGCGGCTCAACCCACTTGCTTACATATGGGTCTACCTACGAAAAAAGCCATGCCTTTCATCTCGCCATCTTTAACATTAGCAACTTTGCCTTTATCATTTTCACTCTTCACGAGTGCCATCATTATGATCCCGTTTTCCCCATCTGCACTTTCCAGATATACACAGGAAAATAGAATCCGTGATTTGTGGAATTCATTATACTCACAAACTTGGCCATATATCATGCAAATGACTTTATTTCAACGATTATATATCAAAGAAATTATAGAACCGAGGATTTGAAGGCACAGCAAATTCTTTTACTTTCGGCTCACTATAAATATATAATTGATTATGCTATATACAAGTTACAAATGAAAAAAAAAACAACTTTTAATTCTATGTATCTTTTTATCTGCAATAGCTTGACATGCAAAATCACGTTTACACCGTCACGTGTCTGGGAGTGCAAATATACAAAAGGAATCAAAGAGGAGGGTAGTTGGATTTGGATGGGGAAGGGATGGGAGGGGCTGATAGGAATGTGCACTAAATGATATTGAAAGGGGACCCTTCACATTTAGAGGAAGTGAAGAGAGACACGTGTATGAACATGGACTAGTGTTATGTGTCGTCGCACGACACACCTCAACGTCAACCTCATTTCTGGGTTTCAGCTGATTGCTGGGAAGCTTCCTTAGCTTGTTTTTATACTCACAATCCTCTGCCACTCCAAATGTATTAGTGTTTTCCTTTTTCATATGTTTCATTCTTATCCTGAACCCAAACACAAGCGTCCTTCAGTCTACCTTTTGCCGACTCAAATTATAATTACCATCGACGAGGCATTCCGTTAGAGACCAATCTTGTGCGGATCACTGCATTGATAGTCGTTTAAGCTAAGATTTAATAAATCAGCCACCATAACATCGACACGGTATATCCATCCGTATTCAACCAGGTTGACCCCATTTGTCCACCTTCCCTCGTTCCAATCACATTCATGCCTTCCTCAATCACCGCCACATACAACCAAAAAAAAAAAAAAGGTGCATGCATTACTGCATTCATCTGATTCGATCAAAACCATTCCTGATTAACCATCCGGAATTCTAATCCCAGTACTGTGTGATACATGCACTCGACAAGATAAAATTATTAGGCAGAATACCAGTAAACCGATATGCTTAGTGTCCCAAGACCATGGGCATCATTATCAGAGTTGGGGCAAATAATTGCCCTACACAGTTTTTGCATGACGAAACACAAGATGTTAAACAAAACCAATATGATGGCCTACAAAGATGGTGACGAAAGCAAATCGCAATTATTTGGATGCTGCGTTCACCAAAGCCAAGTTCTAAGCACAGCATCATAAGCCAGCAGAAGCAATCAGCTCCAAAACATGTCACTTCTCAACATGAAGTTTAATTCTTCACAGTGGCAGACTTGATAATGTCAATGAACTCAGGCTGCGTACACCAAAAGTATCAAGATAAAAAAAACAGTTGCAAAGAATGTGCAAACCAATAACCACGCAAGAACACATTTTGTTCAAACTACATATTTGATCTCTCCATCTTCCCCCAGTTCTCACATCTAACTTATTCAGTTTCAATTTCACCCCTTAACTTTACTTCCATCGTTCAAACTTTTTGTTTAATGCATACTGGTTTTATCTTAGTTTTACTTTAATTAATTTCATTCTGTTATAATTTGACATTTCAACTTTACTAATAACAATAATCACCTTCAAAGAAGCACCGCCAACCAAAAAACCATCAACATCTGGCTGGCCTGCCAATTCTTTACAGTTTGCTCCATTAACAGAACCTGCAGTTAATATGCCGTAATTGAATACAAAAATTATTATAAGCACGGACAACCCCATGATATGCAGATAATAAAGTGGAAAAGCATAACAATTAAAACTTAAGCTTTTCAGTTTCTTCGATCTCAAAGAAGTATTTTCTGATAATTTGTTTCTTTAGCTAACTATAAAGCCTTAAATTAAAACTCATGAACAAAGCATGCCAGTGAATATACATCTGACAAATACAGGTGGTAAATTGCAATAGGGAATACCTCCATAGATAATTCTGACAGATGAAGCAACTTCAGCACTGACATTGCTATGAATCCATTTCCTTAACTCGGCATGGACCTGGTACAAATATCCAATAAACCAAATCAGCCAAAAAAGTTAACCCAAAAGGGTTCTCCAGCTAAGGGTTCGTGCACCTTCCCCAGGAGACCTTGTGCCGAGAGTAATGTTATTTATTTAGACACACTTACCTCCTGAGCCTGAGCAGGAGTTGCAACCTTTCCTGTTCCAATGGCCCATACTGGCTCATAGGCCAAAACAACGTTATCCCAGCTCGATATTTTAGCTGAAAACACAATTAAGGTCAGGAATCAACACTTTGATTGACAAGAAACTAAAAACACATGACATAATGACGCACTCTCCTAATGCAACCAGAACAGCAAAAAGGTTCAGTCAACAAATACGTAATTAAAATTTAGGAAACTAAATGTACCTGCAATTGCTTTTGTTTGCTCAGCAACAACAGCCACTGTTGACCCTGCCTCACGTTGTTCAAGAGTCTCACCAACGCAAGCAATAACTTTCAAACCTCGAGAAAGTGCATATGCAACTTTATCGCCCACAAACTGTAAGAGACAACAGAGACGTAGAGAGTAACATAATTAGTAAATGTTGAGTCTGGCTGTCAATACGAGTAGTTCTGACTATGAGGAGTAGATTAGCAAAATACATAACAAATTGTAAGATGGAGAAAATATTTATGACAGACCATAAAACAATAGAACACTTTGTACCTCATTTGATTCATTTAAAAGCTGTCTTCGTTCGGAGTGACCAAGAATGACCCAAGGAACACCCAAGTTAACAAGCATTTCAGCGCTGCGAATATGATAGACATCAAAATGATATTTCATCATGGCCAAAAAATTAAGAAAAGGAAAGAAATGGTCTGGTCAGATCATCTAGACAGTGCAAAAAACATGGAGTAAAAGGAAAATAAAACTAAAGAAAGAGCTACAGAGTATTACTGATACGGGAAAAATTTTAAAAAATTAACGAACCACTTCATAGCATACCTGACCTCTCCAGTAAAAGCACCACCTTTGCGAACCCAACAATTTTGTGCTGCGACATGGAAGTCAGGCCGCAACAAGCTTTTCACAAGAGGAAGGAATACGAAGGGAGGGCTAACAACAACTTCTGCAAAAATAATATAAGAAAACATGTTTTACTAACTAGTAATAAACTATAATTATAATAATATTGGTAGGATGAACTCATTTAAGAAATAAAGAAAGAGTTGCAAGCAGAGATAACTGAGCAACTAGTCATCGCTTCGGTGGCTGAAGACAACTTCATTTTTTTGGTTAAAAATTTTGGGTCCCTTTTGTTTCAAGAATAGTGATCGAATGAAAACAGGGGAGAAGATATTGAAGAGCAAGCAGAAATTACAGTGAAATGCATATTCACACTTTCCGTTTTGGCACAATAATTTTGTTTAGCATCCGCAGAATAATCTAAGATCCAGACTACATGCAAAAAAAAAGAATAAAAAAAGCCCATATGAAGCTCATTAAGACTCACCCACAACCTCTTCCCCAGGAACTTGAGCTTCATTCAAAGTAGTAACAATCTTCTTCACCTCTTCGTTGGTCCCATTCTGCAACAAAGTCGATTTGAACAATCAATTACTCATGTTGGAATAATGAGTTAGTTAAAGTGGTTAGTGTTAATCACTTAGTTAATGACCCAAAAGCCTATATATAGGGTTATAGTGAATTGGTTTTATATGTGATTGTATAATCATTACCAAAGTGTGAGAGGATGAAGAATCCCCACCAATGTCTAAGGAAGGGGATGATAACTTGGATCTCCCACTTCAAGGGTCCCCAAAATGGGGTTAGTGCATCACTCTCACGAGAGGGAAGATTAGTATTGTAAACCAAAATGGTTTATGTAATACATTGAATTTTCTTCTTCCATTTCTACTTCTCTAATGTTCAACATGGTATCAGAGCAGGCTATTTTCTTGGGTAAAAAATGCTGAAACCCATTGTATGAGTCTGGATAGAGAGTTCAACGATTGCACTGCATCCAAGAATTCAAAGAAAAAGCTGAACCAGGGTCTCCATTGTCATTTCTGGTAATTCAAGATTGACGCCACACTCTTCTAAAGTTCATATGGGTAGCGATCTTGAATCAAGAATTTTTGGTTAGGGCAAGAAACCCGTTGGACCATGCCAAAAGCGAGAGCTCCAAGAAGAACGATAGGGCTGTGCCGGCGTCCAATGTCCACAGAGGAGTCTATTCGGATCCAAAGATTCAAAGAACTTCCCACGGTTACTGATTTTGAGTCTATTATCGAAGCAAGAAACATTCCTGCCGTGTTTAGTGGATGCATCAAGGGTTGGAGAGCGTTCTCCAAGTGGAATCCATCCAACGAAGGCCTTGACTACTTGCAGGAACGGGTAGGGTCCTTCATGGTGGAGGCTATGCTTTCTCGATCTGCACCTGTCTTCTATGGTGATATTGGTAGCCATGAGAGGGTTCCTATACTATTTTCTACCCTCATTGGATTTTGCAAGGAACACTTACAAAATAAAGATGGAAGCCTTGGTGCTTGTTTTGAGCCTCAAAGACAGGATTCGGCGGGTTCTAATATCGAACATGGCTCTTTGCACTTGGAAGATGTTCCTGAACATATTTATTTAGCGCAGGTGGCAATTATGAATAGTGATAATGAGGACAGGGTTCAATTGGAAGCATTGAGGGAAGACATATACCTCCGATTTTGGAGGCAAAAGAGCTATCTTCTTTCAACCTGTGGATGAACAATGCTCAAGCTGGATCAAGTACTCACTACGATCCACACCATAATCTTCTGTGCATAGTTTCTGGGCGCAAACAAGTTCTTTTATGGCCTCCTTCTGTCGGTCCTTTACTATACCCAATGCCTATATATGGGGAGGCTTCTAACCCTAGTTCTGTTGCTCTTGAAAACCCCGATTACTCACTTTATCCAAGGGCAAAAAGATCAATGAAATTTGCACAGAAAGCTATTCTTGAAGCAGGCGATGCACTTTTCATCCCTGAAGGCTGGTTCCATCAGGTAGACAGCGATGATTTGACCATTGCTATTAATATTTGATGGAGATCTAAATTAATCTCTTTCATGTTGGAGCACATGGATACATATTATATGCGTAGAAAATTGAGAAGATTGATAGACACATAAATGTTCAATCCACTTGACAAACTACACTCTTGGTTACAACCAATTGCCACGTAACAGTATTCATATACTCTTTCGAACATGACCAGCTACTTGATAAGTCTGGGATGAGTAAAACTAGGGCATGTGCATACAAGCAGCCTAATAATGGACAACCAGATCATGATAATGAAAGTGATACTCTGATGCACATGTAGAAGCAGAGGAACTGTTCATTGAGAAAAAGATTAAGAAGAAATGTTTATATTGTTGTATGAATCAACATTGTATAGTTTAACTCATTTCACTCCCTTGTAATTTTTGTATTGGCAAGTTGAGCACATAAAGTTAAGTGGTGTCAACTTGAGAGGAGGTGTTGGAATAATGAGTTAGTTAAAGTGGTTAGTGTTAATCACTTAGTTAATGATCCAAAAGCCTATATAAAGGGTCATAGTGAATTGGTTTTGTGTGTGATTGTATAATCATCACCAAAGTGTGAGAGGATGAAGAATCCCCACCAATGTCTAAGGAAGGGGATAATAACTTGGATCTCCCACTTCAAGGATCCCAAAATGGAGTTAGTTCATCACCCTTAAGAGAGGGAAGATTAGTATTGTAAACAAAAATGGTTTATCTAATACATTGAATTTTCTTCTTCCATTTCTACTTCTCTAATGTTCAACAACTCATAACTTAAAGAACATTGAACAGCTTAATTTGTTCGTGCAAATATCGGATGGAAGGATCTTCGATCCCAAGGGTATCCGAGGAAAGAAACAGCATCCCAAGTCCAGATATAAAACATCCCAGATCCCAGGCCATGGATGGATTCCGAAACAGAAATGAACCCCAGTTCACCATGGAAAACCCGATCTGATAGTAATATAAGGAAATGCATGCACGGGAGGGACAGATTGCGTCCATGCCTCATCCTCAGAAGGCAAAACCATAATCAACAGATTGCAAAAGGAAGCGCTCTCAAATACGATCGCTATGTAATAGATGTAGAGGGAGAACAATGTAAATGCAAATAACGGATAAAAAAGCCTTGGGATTAGAAACATACGCATTTCCAGTTGCCGCCGACGAAGAATTTTCTCCCCATCGTTTTGTTTTGCTTCCTCTTCCAACGAGACGCTAAGCAGGTACAGCAGCAATTCGGTGTAAAGTGCTCCCTCCGGTATGTAGAAGAATTGTGTGGTGCTCATTCTCCATATGGACAAAACTCAGGTTAAGTGATTTACATCCACGAGGTCTGCTGAGCTAATCATGTCTTGACACATGTCCTATTTTGTTCCACCGTCAAACCACCGTTAGCCCAGTTTATTTATTTATTTTTTTTGGGTAAACACCGTTAGCCCGTTTAAGCTTCTGGGAAAAGAAATCCAGAGAAAGGCGTCCACGGTATTCGATTGAGCGATCAGCAGCGGCCAGCGGTATCCTCCGCCCAGGGCCCACTCCCCTTATTGGGTAATCCACAGATTTCTCCTCCATTATCAGCTATCACCAGTTCACCGATTTTACTATGTTAATAAAATTAACGATTTAATCACCAATTATTAAGCCCGGAAAGAGTGTCCACGTTTGAGAAATCTTTTCCCGCATACATAAATTAAGATAAAAAGTATCTTAAAATCCGTAAAATTCTTTTTAAATTCCATAAATTCTTTTTAAATTCGGTAAATAATGTTCTCCCAACATATTTCCAAACATAGACACAGTATGATAAAAGTGAGAGAGGTCACAGGGTTCATACAGCCTGCTTGTATGGTTACATAGAAATACGTTTATATAAATTGAGATAATTTTTTTTGCTAAATATATAAATTGAGATAAAACTCTTTTAATATATTTATTTTGTAAACTGTAAATCACGACAGAAAAACAGTGGTGAGTGCTGCTTCAACAAGCAAATAAACTGATTCGTTTAGACCTGCGCTTTGGAATGAGATAACATGCTTGGGAGTTTTCATAGGGATGATCCGGCTACGGGGAAATGTAATTATTTAGTTTAATTTGAATCTTAATTCTCAGACATGAAAGATTGCATTTGGGTTTTTTGGTCCAAAACTAGTACTTGGGCTTTGTGCTTAAAAACTTAACGCTAATTTTTTTTCCTATATTTTAAATTTGAACCTATCTTTTCTTTCTTTTTTTTTTCACGCAGATGTTTAATTGAGTTGATTCACTGACAGAGTTACTTACATATCGACCATCAATAATATTTTCATACCGTCAATAGGATTTTAATGGGTCAGTTCCTTACCGGTTGAAGCAATCTTTATTGGCTATCTTTTTCTATTTAACAATTGCATTTGGGTTTTTTGCCCAAATCTGCATTAGATACGTTTAGAAAAGCGGTGAAAAAAATATTTTTAAGCAAGTGGGATATGTTAAAGGAGTTTTGTCTCAATTTATTTGTACCGTGGAAAAAATCATATCCAAACACACACAATTTTAAACTCCCTTCTCACATTTAGTGTACAATAGCATTTCAAACACGATACATTCAAGGGAGGGTATGGGTTTAAAAAAATAAAAAATAAAACCCCTTCAAGTGCAGCCAGCACATTAAGCCTCCTCTGTGAAGATATGTATTGTGGGGTATCATGTGTCTTGGAAATTTTTGGCAAATCCTAGCTTGTTTAAGTGGACGTAAAAATTACAACTGCATTTTACATTTACATTTTTTTTAAAAAATTCAACTTTTATGGGGCATTGACCGTATCCTCTACGAAGGTTGGTTAGTGGGCGTTGGCCGTTAGGGAAGGAGTTGAACACGAGATACGCTGCGTTTTGTGCTACATTCTTTTTCATTGGTTTTCATTTATCCTGTATTACATGAAGATGCCTCACTATTTTTAAAGTTTGAAACTTGAGTTTTATCAATAAAAATTCTGATTGACTTTTTATGGTATGTGACAATGACTCCTGTAATAGTGATGATGATAACGATAACAATTTCTCGGCCTCTCAATGATGATAATTAAAAATGAAATAGTCAAAGTTTTTATTTTAATAGTTTTTTAAGTGAAAATTGGAAGATGTGAAATAGATAATAAGAATGTTTCAACCAAAATTCATTAGGTATTCAGCCATAGCAATCGCAAATGACGACGTCGTGACTCACAGCTACGATGTGTTCTCATGACGATAGTGATGGCGGCTCTTCACATCAACGATGATTGATGTTGTGAGTTGAAGACTGCTCTCAGCCAGTGGATGGGGAGTTAGCAAGTTACTTCTCTTTAATTTTTTTTTAAAATGAGGTTACAGGTGACAAAGACTCCATTTTTAACTTGGTTTTCACCAATGGCTCAATAATTGCACATACATGTAATATTACAATGAAGCCAAGAGACTCGTGAGTAAGAGTGCTAAAATCTAGGGAGTTCTTTTATATTTTTACCTTCCATAGGATTCAGCTGAGATTTCCCCAATAAAATATTACTAAAACGAAGGAATCAACTATCATGCAGTTGTTTATGGCATTGATCCATGAAGAAGGAAAAAATCAAAGATAAAAGATAAGCATATCACACACAGACAAACACGACGCATAACCCGCAGACGCAATCATCCAGCGGAATAATATACAATAAGGACATTGATTTTATGTTTTCGAAGTAAACACGGCTATTTTTTTTTTAATTGAAGTGGATCATATATTTATGAAATTGAAAGAAAGAAAGAAAAATTCAGATTTATTGGCTAGCCCCACGGACTCCAACATCGGTCGAGGATGCTGTTCCTTCAAAGAAAAAACAGTTGCCTTCGTTATGAACTATGGCATCCAAAATGGCGATCTTGGGAATTGATTCTGACCAAAGTTTCGCAAGAGGGATCGACCAGAACCTGTGTTTATCCAGGAGAGGTTTGGTAACGCGAGCACTAAATTAGAGATAAAGTAAGCTAATCGGAAGGAATTAGGCGCGGAGGTGAACAGCTAACAGACTTCTTATAAACTAACAAAAAGCAACACCACTCAGGTGGTGCCAGGATTCGATCATGTGTAGAAGAATCATTGGTGAATAGTTCCTCTCTGCTCACATTCTGTGTTTCGCCAGGCATCTTGAAATCGAAAGTAAAAAAGCAGTAATCAGCCGCGTTTAATTTTCTTGAGCAGACTCAGAAGCCGATGATGAATGAATGAACGACTTTTTGACAACTGATTTAAGGCACGCACCCATCAACCAAGCACGGTGCTATGATTCAAAAAAGTTTCGAACCGACGATCTTCTTTCTGTGCGTGCACACGGAAGAAGCTTGTATGCTGCTAGGCTAATATATAAACCTTGAATAAATGGCTTAATTAATCACAACAAGACAGACGATTGGCTGCTTTTAACTTGTTGGGTACGTTCATTAACCCAGCGGCCGTATTTTTCTTTCCCCCCCCCTGTAGCGATGGCAGCTGTACATATATGGATTGGGTGGGGAAAGGAGAGGGAGATAAGAAGGAGAGCACGCGAAGCAAAGAGATGACATCAAGTTACGACTTTGAAAAAAATGACTGGGTTGTCAACCCTATAATGATGTGACGCACAAAACGCGTAGCTCCGAGTCCCCATTTGACAGTGACACTGCCCACTCATCTTCATCCTTGATTATTCTCTCCTCCGTGTAACGCTATGTATATCTGCTAGCCAGCCAATAAAAAAATGATTGGAAACGCAGGTGAAGAGATGGAGAGAGAATTTGGAAGCAAAGGTGACGATACTCCATCTGTATATAAGAATGCATAAATAATGGTGGTGAGGCGTGGAGGGCAATAGGAATCATAGGAGACGTGGGTGCGCCAAGTCATAGGAGGGATCGCACCAAACATGATCCAATCATTAAATTAATCACTCCACCGGGAAGCGGGGCATACAACGGTTCAGGTTTGAATTCGCAGCAAGAAGTGGGAGCATCTCTAACCTCTAACAACATAAAATATTGCGATTATTAAAGTCAAGTTCAGGGATGCAGAGCAGCATTAATTAATAATTACCACTCTCTTGGGGAAGCGAGAGAGTCTGCGATTGTACAGTGCCTGTGACTCTCTCTCTCTCTCTCTCTCTGGTTTGGGATTCTGCAAAGACGCGCAAATGAATGGGCCATGGTGCAATTGTCTGTTCTTTAACGCCAATCAGGTGCTAATGACCATAGTATTTTTGATTGAAATGGAATGGTTTGAGAAGTGATACATCTATCTATGTATGAAATTAAAGAGACTGACTGAATATAAAATTGCTCCGCATCTGATGCCCCATTAAAACAAGATTTCTCTTCTTAAAAAAACAGAGGCAAGGAGGAGAGGGAGGGGTAGGTGGGACACATGCAGATGGATTGTGGAGATGGTGGCTGAGGCTGGCTCCCCCCACTTGCAGATATATTTGAGTCATCATTATACCTTTGAATCTCTCACCTTCTCCATTATCCTTATCCCCCCAACTGCACAATCACCCCCCTCCCCCTTTCATCTCTCCAAACAATGTAAATTACGGTAAGAACTCCCAAGATGAAAGTTTGCATCTTTAACTGTCTTTCACAAACACTGGAAAATGGAAATCCCTCCACGTTTTTTAACGTTTAAGCCTGATTCAACAACAGCAGTCTTTTTATGTGACTCTCTATTCCCCATCTCCTTTAATTGAATCATAAGACACTCTTAATTGGTTATATTGCGTGGAAACGACTTTTTTTTTTCAATCCTTTCCGCAGTGGAATTTTGTTAGATAGGCACGAGTGAAAAGGAAGATATTGGGATGGGCATTTGGGTTAATTTTCATAAAAAAAAAATGAAGGAATAAGTGTTGAGAGGGGACAAATTATATTCCTTCTTGACCTTCTAGAGTCCCAAATTCCTTCAAACAAGCAGCAACCTGCTTATCTCTTTCACACCCCATTTACTTTTCAAGCCAATTCCAAAGTATATATTTTATTATATGCCTCTCTTTGTCCACTCTTACCCGCTGTTTTCTTTTATTCTCCCCATTAATCAATTATTGGATTTGGGACTAATCAATTATTGGATTTTTTTATTTATCAAAAATAAAATTCATTTTACATGTATAAAATTATTTAAAATAAACAAGTCGCAAGCCCCGTGAAAGCAAAGCAGTTGCCTTCGTTACAAAACAATACAACGCCCCCCTTGAGTTCATCTGTCAATTCAGCCCTCCCAATTAAATAATAAATGGCGTCCAACACCTTTACCTAACACCACCTCCACTGCCCAATTAATAAAAACACACCCACCAAAAAACAAATTGAAACCTCCAGTTGAC
>JANTPZ010005175.1:0-13658 GCA_025593235.1 Vachellia pachyceras | reverse complement strand
GAATTAATAACAGTCAGTAATGATGAGTACATTTAATACACTTCAAAATATAAAGTATTTGCTTAATCTGGCACTACTCTGAAGCATAGTTTGAGCCACCAACCCCAAAACCAACCAATTGACGAAGATGGTGAGCTGCAGTTTGGAAATCTGCTTAGAGGTATTTTGACACAGAAAACCCAAAACGGAGGGAAAAGATGCTTCTATGTACTAGAGTATTGGTTTTATACCACCTACAACCGTTTGAGGATGCCACCAATAAATCACGTTTGAGGAATCCTTCCATGTTCACAAGTAACAATCATTAATCAGGAAACAGAAGTTCAGTCAGTGACACATTGCAAATGGTTACTAATATTTTAGTCTTTTTGTCATGCTCCAGAACATAAAGATGAAGAGGTATTAAGAATTTAGGAACTTCTTAGGGAAATAGTTGCCTTTAGTGGACCCAAAATAATGGGTATCAATGTTGGTTTGCGTTTATGGTGTTATAAACAGATGTTGGGGTTTGGCCTAAAAATACTCATTTCAAAGTATATTCCTATATTGTGTCACTTCCTTTTTTCTCTAACTTTTGATGCTATACGTTTCATGGATAAAGCAACTAGACTATTTTGTAGGCAAGTTCGCTCCGCTAACCTGATGAGAACCATATTTACCTGTTTACATGTGTATGATAAAATCCAAATAAGTCTCCAAGTATTTTCTACACTTCATTTAAGCCCAAATGTCAGAAACTTGGTTGATCACTTGACTTTAGGAACAAAAATCTGTTTGGTTAGCGAGTAGGACCCAAATTTGGGGATGGTGGGGTTTTTTTTTTGGGGGGGGGGGGGGACATTGTCTCCACCAGCACTTGTGTGAGATGAGAATGGGTGGACAGGTATGATCATAAAGTTGTCAAAAGATGACAAAATTTTGATTGTCATGGTTTTCTATATTTTAGAAGATAGGCCATCCATAAAGACTCCTCAATACCCAAAAAGCAAAAGGAAGAAGTTAGTAAATCTTCCAATTCAAAGGGGTATAGAAAAGGGGGTAAATGTTTCAACTGAGATCAACTACAAGGGATATAGTTTAGAAAATTAGAAAATACCTGACAATATCGTACTATGTCATACAAATTCTGCAGTCCTGTGTTTTCGTAGAAAACCATTGAACTCTGTCAGAAAATCATGATAATAATTATACAGTCCCTGAAACATACAGGCACACAAAAAGATGTGCAGAAGAAATTGACAAATGCCCAAGCATGTGCTTGGGCTTGAGAATAAAAAATTCTCAAAGGTTAATCACATGTTCCTCATCTTAAAATGGAAGCTGAAGACTCCCTCAAAATCTATGGGTTAATATTTTTTAGTTCAGCAAAAGTAGGTCCTATAAAGATTTGAGAAAAAAGACTAGCCAATCTTTACCTGTCGGGGCACATCACCAGGTCTAAAGTATAGAACACATTCAGATGGGAGTCCATCTCTACCAGCTCGACCACTTTCCTGTAGGAAGCGTTCAATGATAAGGGGAAAAAGCAACAGGAGAAAACTATGGCAGGAATGGCTCAAACCTGGTAGTACGTTTCCATTGATTTGCTCAAGCTGTGATGGATCACAAATCTGACTACATGCAAAAGTCTCACATTGAATATTCTCATCATATATGAATGAAAAAGCAAAAACAACATGCATGTTCAGCCTAATCACAAGGGTTGCTGACTCAAAAAATATGGTATTCATACTGTCTTTCCTACACGAGCATAAAATGCCACATCACTAATGAATCTACGCCAAACAAACATCCATTATAGGCAAAAAAGAACATTGGTTTTCACAAACACAAAAAGAATCATTGTCCAGATTGTAAATACCCTTAATACCCTTATGATTATAGGTAAGGGCAAGACACAGGGAAGAGTCATGTGAATTGAAAAAAGCTGTGTTTTTACGTTCTTTGTAAAAAAAGTAAAATACAAGCACATGCATCCATACATTTTTAAAAAGGGTACAGGATATGCTCATTTTGGCATTGGAGATACAAAAGTGACTCTTATATGGTGAACAAAAACTGCCTTAGTTCAGTTTTGAATGAATAAAGTGAACCAATTATAGTTGAAAACACCATCCTTGGTAGTATAGTGGATAAAATACAAACAGAACGCATTGGCAATATTTTTTAAGCAAAAAAGAGCAGAATAGCAATTCTGAAATACTAACCATCTGGTTTGTTGATTCCCATGCCAAAAGCCACCTGAAATGCATGCATATTCAAAGAATTCAAACATGAGTTTGACCTAAAAGGAAAAGAAAACAGAATCAAACATGTAACAGAACAACAATTCCAATTCCAGAGATACATACCGTACCAACTATGACCTGCAACTTGCTATTGCTCCACCTATGCAATTAAACAAAAATAGTAGGCTCCATTAATTCATTCTGTCCTAAGATGTTATATCACAAAATCTCTAATGTAATCTACTAAACCCTTGTCTGGATAGTAAACTGGAAGGAAATTGGGTCACTGATCAAAGGCTGAACCACGTCTAACTAAAGGTAAAATAAAATAACATTGTAATCATGTAAACAAAAGACTTAAACTCCTGCACAAAAAGACATGCATATACTTCGTCAAACTTCTTTAACACCATAAAAATAAGAAAAAGGAAAATCATGATATAAAAGTAGCAATATAAATTGCAAGGCGAAAAATTTTATGTGCCTAACCAGCCCCCAATGTGCATGAGAACTTTGGGTTAGTTGCAACTAGCCACCCAAATTTCTAAAACTGAAAATCAGATCCCTCAACTTTTACACTAACAGACATAGATACTTGTGTCAATATTCCCCTTAACGATGGTAATTCAAATGTCGCATCAAACTTCCCTATAATTGATGTGACATGGCATGAGAGGTACCATTTGTGACAAATTGGAACTCACCACGTCAATAATGGGAAAGCATGATATGGCAATGCTGTTAAAGGGAAAATTGACAAAATGGTCCATTTCCTCAGTATGAAAGTTGAGGGACCAAAATTCTGATTTTTGCAAGTTCTAGGGGCATTTTGCAAGAATTTAAAGATCAAGGGGGGTTTTTGTATTTTTTGAATTTTTTCAACTATAACATATTAGAGAAAATATAAATTGACTATCAACACATTTGAATCCAAATTTAGATTCTTTTTGGTCATTTATAATACAAATTAGTTAACCATGTAGAAATTTTTCGAAGAGACCAGTGCCGAAAATGAGCACTAGTACTAGGAACTTGCATTTTATTTTGATCTTGCCGGTTTTAGAAGCCCAGTTTCAGGCCAGGGTTGTTCATACCATCTATGAAGCCATACCAGCTTTACCAGTCTAATACAATCCAACAATGGAAACAAAGAAATAGTAAGATTTGGATCCAAGGTCTTACAGGTTACATGTTCAATTGGCTGATTTGGCTAGGCCATTTCAGCTTTTAGAATACTGATATTATGCTTTCAAATTTTGATCTTCATCAAAATCAATGACATGGCAAGGAAAAGCCAGATCAGTCTCAAGTTTCATTGATTATAGACAAGATTCAAGACATAAGAGTCAAATGCGATTTCAAACTGTTGCTTTAAACTGGGCTCAAGATGGCTGATCAGAACCCATTCCCAAATCTGCTAAAGGTTTTCTCGGGAATAGAAACAGTTCAAGAGGGCTTAATGGGTAAGATAAAGCTCACACGCGACCACTGATAATGTTCTATAAGTTACAGAGTGGATTCAAATAGCAAGACTCATCTAACAGAGCTAAAAATAGCAAGCCAAATAGTTAGTTTCCAAAGCACCACCAAGTATAACAATTCTAGTGACAATGGAGTCAGCAAAGTTGATCAAGAACTAAAACAGAAAGCATCCACCCTTATTTAATGAACCACAAGTGACGTTCTGAACAGTACTTTACCGCATATGTACTTTTTCCCGGGCATGTACTTCCATATCTGCATGGTAATAATCAGCAGAAATTCCCCTCTCCCTTAATTCCATTGCGACCTACAGTATTTGATTATAAAAGAATAAGTATTTATTGTACTTTGTATGGTGGCAATTCATGTATCAGAAAAATAGACAGAACACTGTACATAAGTATTCTAGTCCATGCTGGATGTGCTTTCCAAAGTTGGAATCTGAACATAGGCTGATCTACTTAATTTGAAGCACATATTTGGCAAGAGCACAAGTGAAAGCTATGAAATAGTAAAAGAAAGAATTTTTTTCAGACTCGTTTGTGTTGTTATTTGTTTCCATTCATATTCTGACTTGTCTTGTCATGGAATCAAAGAAAGCTTGTTATATTTGTTACCTTAGTTTTCAATCAGGTTATTTTCATTTTTAGCTTCCTGATATTCTGGGATCTGATTGGCCAAACTTAAAGTAGGAGAGAGTCCTGATTATACACACCTGTTCACATTCTTTCTTGGAGAAACAATAAACTATCCCTGATTCATTATTTGGATACGATTCTTGAATGAACCCAGCAATTTCGTCAATAACTGCCTTACCAACAGATGACTTTTCCTTCACCTTCAGCACAAAGTAATATAAATCATTTTACTTGGATATTGAAATAATGTTTATTAATTATGTCTTCTTAGTTTCGTTTTCATTTTTATGAAGAAAAAAGCACAAGGAGTGCAGTAAAAAAGACTGCTCTTATAAATATACCATATAAAATAGGTTTGGTCTGTTGACTGTGCTGACAAATTTCACACATCTTGGAATGTGCAACATTTCCATCAGATCATTTTGGACTCTTTGAGTAGCAGTTGCCTGACCAATAAATGACGTAGCAGTAATCAGAACTATATTATTAATTTCATTCCCGACGATAAAAGAAGGGTGAAGAAGAAGACTCACAGTCAAAGCAACTAATGGAACACTAGGAAATTGAGTCTTGAGAATACCAAGGTTCTTGTAGTCAGGTCTAAAGTCATGACCCCATTGACTACAGCAATGTGCCTCCTGCAAGGCAACCAAAAATCATAAGCCAACTAGTCAGCCACCTAATTAACAAATAAATTGCAGAGTGAATCTAAGAAAATGTTACGACTATGCACTCACATCTATTGAAATTAGAGAGAGACGACATGCGTGATGACACTTTTCTAGTTTTGACATAAATCTCTTGCTCTTTGATATCTTTTCTGGTGTGACGTACAATACTTTGAGATCCCCCTCACCCTTATCCAGAGCCTTGTATATGAACTTCTCATCTTCCTTACTTGTTGTTGATGTCAACATGTATGCCGGGATCCCTAAAGCAGTCAAACCCATAACCTATGGCAGTCATCAACCCCCAGAGGGAAAAAAGGAAAAACAAAATTAAAAGGAAGGATAAGAGGAAAGCAGCGCAGCTGAAACTCAAGTAAAGGTTCATAGAAGAAAGCTTGGACTCAGATTTTGACGTAATTAAGCACCGCAAACCTGATCCTGAATTAAAGAAAGCAAAGGACTGACAACAAGAGCAATCCCATCACGGAGAACAGCAGGAAGCTGGTAGCAGAGACTCTTGCCACCACCAGCAGCCATAATTACCAGAACATCCCTTCCACTCATGACGGCATTAATTATCTATCATGTCAACATGCTTCTTATTAATAAACTACACGTAAGAAAATCATCAAAGAGAAGAAAACTAGAGTACACCAAATTAAATCCTCAAATTATGTCTATAGTCTACAAGCATCAATGGATTCCTAGCATCAACAGAAAACCGAGATAATAACCCAGAATTTGAATGCAAACTTCAGAGGCTAAAAATTATTAATTAAGAGTAGACATTAAGCAAAGAAATGGGATATTTATTTTTATATATCAGTTCCAAGAGAAGGATAAGGTATTTATATATCTCAGTTCCAAGAGAAGGATAGGGTATTTATATATCTCAGTTCCAAGAGAAGGATAGGATATTTATATATCTCAATTTGAAGAGAACTTCAGAACAGAGAAATAAACAGCGGGTTTTATGGAATGGTAGCATAATTGTACTTCATTAAGCTGCATGAAAAAACATTTACCTCATTTTTTTCTTGTTTGAGTTAAATAATTTACCTCTCTTTGATTTGCTCGATAAGTAGAAATGCCAAAAATATTCAGCCTAACATCATCTGCTTCAGCATCCCATTCAAATGACCCAGACCAATTTTCCACGACACTTGGAGCACCATCATTAACCTGGTTTTCAGATTCTTCATATGCTTCCAGGATAGCCTTGAGCTCCGATTTCCTCTCTTGCAACTTCTCTTGTCTTTCAATCAATGCCGTTATTTGATCTGCACAAAGATCAACATATTAGAAAACGAAAAAAATCGGCATAGTTAACGCCACTTCCCACCACTCTTCTGGGGTTCGCATGTTGCAGCGCTACCAATATACTACGAAACCATCACAACCTACTAATGTTCAGTGATTCAATGCACACACTAAATTTGCATCCCTTGCTTGGAAAATGTATATTAGCATGTGCGGGAAAGAAACTTTTTTTTTTTGTGAAATATAAATATGCAGGAAGAAGCACCTTCAACATCCTGAATCTCCACCTCTATAGTTAGAAGCTCCTGTAACAAGTCGTTGGGCTCCATCATTGCATAAAAAAATAAAACTATAACAGTGTACTGGTGACCCCAAGGATCGTAATAGGCATGAGGCACAAATATACCAACAAGCTATCGGTTTACAGCTAAAACGAAGAAATAAGACTTCAAAAAGCACTAGCAAAATCGCAGAGGTGGTGGTATTTCAGCCATGCACTGATAAGTTCTCATTTTTATTCCACGTAACATCCGACGCGGGCATCGTCGGGGTCGGGGACACTTCCGGCGCAAAGGAAAATACTTATAGGTCCTGGTCCCATGGCAGTCTAGCTAGGATGAATACAAACGCCGAAGAACATGGGTTTATCACTTCGGCAAGGAAGGTGAATCCCAAAGTAGGAGAGCTTGGTACTTGAAAGGCCCATAAAGTGGGAGAAATGGACACCGGTCCACTTAAATTGGACCTTGTTTCTGGATCGATATGGGCCGAAGGGATGTGAACAGAACAACCATGCATGGTGAGCATGGGTTAACCATGCATGGTGTTCACTTATACTTTCAAATTTTCTACTAAAAAAAAATTAACTCATCAAATTTGATATGAATGTTTGATATTTTAAATGAAAAATTCATTTTTTGAAAAGTGATAGTTTAAAGATAATGTTTATTATAGATTTTATACCAATTAAAATAATTATTATTAAGAGTTAAGAAAAAAGATAAAATCTAAACCGTCATTTGATGAATCTTGGTAGTGATCACCCTTAAACATGATTGTTCCTTGTAGAATGATATATGCTCTTCCAGATCATACGAGGATGAAAGGCCTGCTTAACGTCAAAACAGTGAAAACTTGTTAAAATTGTTAGCATCGTTTAAAGTAAACGATCAAAACATACATTTATGTTCATCCAATGCTGTAATTTCTAGAAGCATTCGTAACTCTCGTCATGCTTCATAGGCATCTCTCTCATTTTGATCGAGACTTGAGATATTATTTTCGATTCAACAAATCCTACGCTAGCTTTTGCATGTGTACGTGTATAAAAACTGATCCTTCATGCACACGTGGCATTATGTTGTCCACAATCGCTGGCGAATCTACCTTGTTGCGTCCTGACTTTCAGAAAATTAGGTATATATTAGTACTATGTGATTTATTTTGCACCCACTCGTTTATTATTTTTGAACCTACTAAATTTTTGCTCAAATTCTTCTCAAAACATATTAAAAATAAATTCCATTTATATTATAAAAAAATAGCTTGCAACCCTCGGAGTCCGCCACTGTCCACGAGTCTTGCCACCCAACCCAACTCTGGATTATTGCATGCGAAATCCTGCAGAAGAATCAGTGCATGATTCAGGTCGATCAGCTATAAAGCTTCACGGCGATGAGGTTATGAAACCTACTTCGGACAAAACAGACAAACCAAACACAAAAAAGAAGAAAATTTATATGGTAAAATATTGAACATGCTAGTAAGAATATCACAAGCAAACTTGAAAAGATGTATCGTAGAAACATAAAATAGAATATGAGAAAAAGCATTTATATTAGAAAATTATAGAAGAAAAGGACGATCCCTTGAATGATTGAGATGCTGAGGCTTAGTACTGAGGAGAGAGAGATTAACAGACTGAGTCAGATGATGCTGATGCGAGCAAGAACAGCTGTCGTTGATACGAGGGACTATAACTAAAGTCCAACAAGATACGATGATATTTGGAGAAGGGACGTTTTTAAAATTCACATCTTTTTATCATTTTTCTTAATTTCACTTAACCACTAACAATTATCTCTATTTCTTAACTAGAATTCTCTGCACCTGTATCTTTGTAAACATGGCGGATTATGTGAGCGATAACAAATATATAGTTATGATACTTGGGTTATATATACAGTAGTATTTTTCACCGTCTCTATTACTCACAAGCCGTGGAAGTAACTTCCTACTTCTTAGATGTGATTTAATATAATCTTCCCCGCTTTCTCTTCGGGTTCAAAGTCTATGTATGTAAATCTGACTCTCGTGGTTATCAATAAATTCACGTAAACTAGTCTAGTTCCTCCCCGTGAATAATAAGCTGTTACTGATTATAATTCACAATTGGTGCGGTTAATTATCCTCGTTGTGATGAATAGCAGATAAAATGAATATTTATTGTAAGGATTTGGAGGACCATCTGGATAAAAAGTAAGTGGTGACTCAGTGCTCAATTCTGAAACGCATCCATTATCGTAATTAGAGTAATAAATTATAGTAATAAATTACAAATTATAAATTCAGCGCAAAGGGCCATGATCGAACTAGGACTGGTCACTGGCGCAAACAAACTGAGCAAACCTGCGATAGCATTGGGGTTGACGCCCAGGCATCACCATCATCTACGTCGTGTTGGAGATGCTCAAGCTAGAAGTTGCGTTGTTTCAACTGTGAGGTTATGCAGGCTTGATCATGGGAAGCATGATCTAAGGGGATTAAAATCCTGGCACTTCGAGTCCATCCTCAGGTTCCTCCGTGCTTCTTCAATTATTAAATCGAGTCCTACATTATAGTTCCACTGAGTTCGGGAGCTTATAATGCTGATCGAAGCGTAGATTCTTTGATTCTAATAACTTCTCTGCACTTTTTCTTTGAACAATGTTGCTGTTGTCTTTAATTGGGTTATCTTGCTTTTCTGTTATGATTGTTATTCGATTGAGCCTAATTGGTAATCAGAAGCTGAGCCTTTTTTATCCTGCTGTAATTCCAATTGCTAGTTGGCCCTTGCTGCGAAATTGCATGAAAAGGAATTTTGAAGCGGGTTGTGAATTGAAGTGTCTTGTTTAACAATGTGACAGTAATTCGGCCCAGATGTGTATTTCGGTCTTATGGGAGCTAGATTCATATTCTTACGAGTGTAGTTTGCTATTGCTAGAGTTTGAATCTTTATTTGTGAATTTGATTACTTCAGTCTATATTGCTGTTGACTATTCTGGTCCTGCTTTTAGATAAATCCTAATCATGGCATTGAACAATTTTCTTCTTATTTTCATTTCATCCCAGGGAAGTATTTTCATGATCAGGATTACCTCAGTCTATCTATGTTCCTGTTGAGTATATTCTTGTTTTTTGTCCGCAGAAAGAAGAGGTTTTGCAAGAAGCTTCTTACTACAAGGTTTATTGTTAAAATGGCTAACTCCGAAGGACAGAAAGTAACTAGCAAAGTCAGCTCAGGGAATATGATTTTTCAGCCTATATTGGCAGATGGTGTGTTCCGATTTGATTGTTCTGTAAATGATAGAGATGCAGCATATCCAAGTATTTCTTTTGCAAATAATAGAGATAGACAGACGCCAATCACATCTGACAAAGTTCCTTCATATATTCCTGCATTTGAATGTCTTCTGGGGCAGCAGGTTATCAAACTTGAGGTTAGCTACTGTCATTTCTGGCATTGGATCTTATTGTTGTTGTCTTACATATTTTTGGCATTGGATCATTTTAGTTACCTTCCTTACATTCTGTAGGTTCTTCTTTTGCATGATATGCTTCTTATCCATTTCCTTTGCCATGAGAAATTGACTAAATTTGCTTCTGATACAGCTGCCTCTAGGTACCTCCCTCTATGGAACTGGAGAAGTTAGTGGACAGCTTGAGAGGACTGGGAAGAGAGTACGTCATATCTGTTTTTCGTTTTTCAACTTATGAGAATTTAATTTGTCATCTTGGTGCTTATAAATTAAATTTCATTCACAGGTTTTTACATGGAACACAGATGCATGGGGTTATGGTCCTGGAACTGCATGCCTGTACCAATCACATCCATGGGTGTTGGCTGTCCTTCCAAATGGAGAGGCACTAGGAATTCTGGCTGACACTACGAGGCGCTGTGAGGTGCTCTTACTTCTGATTTTATGTTATATTTGCTTGTCAACCTTCAAGGACATTTATATTTACCTTTTTAATATTAATGTGTTCTGTTCATAAGCAGATTGATCTGAGGAAAGAATCAACAATACAGTTTGTTGCTCCCTCCTCCTACCCTGTCATTACATTTGGTCCATTCGCTTCACCAACTGCTGTTTTGATATCTTTATCTCATGCAATTCGTAATTTTCTGAGAAATTATACTGTGATCCATAACACTCCAGACCCCAGAATGTTTATAAAATGAGCAATATCTCTTGTATCACAATTGTAACACTATATCATTGTATATAGAGTTTTCCTAAGATGAATTTGTGCAACTTCATTATTTGAAAGGGATGAGGTCGTTTCTACCTTGTACATCATGGGAGGAAGTCCACATTGATAAAATATATTGTACCCAGTTTATCACGTCTTGTAAACATCTTAGGTGTATAAATCATGATTTGATTAAGGCAGGAGTTCATCAAATCCTTGTTTGAAAGTAAAGACATTATTTATGCATATTTAAATCCAGAAAGCGTGCAGTTTATTGTTTGATGTTATGCTATGTTTAATATTATTTCCCCTATTTTGAGTTGCTGCATTTTTAGTTTCGTATTGGAAATCACTACTTGCTTGCTCCCCCCCCCCCAAAAAAATAATGATTTTGGTGGTTTTTACTTTTTAGCGTGAAACTAAATACACACTTGGTCATTGGTTATTTATGTTTAAGTTGTTTAGGATGATACCCCCATTTGATATTTACAGTTATATGCATATGCTTGAGGCAAATGCGCATCTTTAGAACCCTTTCATATTGACACTGATGTAATTCGTTTGGTGGTGGAAGGAGATACTTCCTCATGATTTCTTCCTCTTTTTCAGGGACCGTGTTCATGCCCCCAAAATGGTCATTAGGTTATCACCAATGCCGTTGGAGCTATGATTCTGATAAGAGAGTTTTAGAGGTATTGTTGCTTCGCAGTCTCTGACCCATGGTGATCTTAATGAATAGTTGCATTTGTATGATAATCTGCTGAAATTTCTCTCACGTGATGCATTCCTGTACAAAGACTGAGCTCCAGATGCTGATATAATTTTTGGAACAACTTCTTTCTTCCCCCTTCCTTTCCTTTCACTTTTTTATCCCTTCCTAACTCTTTATTTGGATAAGTACGAAGAATTTTCTTTCATATTTTATCATGCTTTCATTCAAAGTAGCGTAGGATATCTGCGCATGTCGGAAGCATTTGTGAAACATGCTTATGCCTGGAATTGTCTGACATCATTTTTAAACCGAAAGAGTATGGATGCCTTTTTATCTAGATTTTTATGCTTTTGGGGATACATTACATTTAAAAAGAACTGGATTGTGAGATATCTATGCATACTGGTGGGTATATGAAATTCATTCTTCAACATGTAAAATTTCTGCCCCACCAAACAAATAACACTGTTTAATCTTGAATAATTTTTAAGGTTCTTACATGACATGACTTTCTTGCTTTAATATTCCTGTAGATCTCAGACTGCATATCTCATGTAGCTACGCAGGCATCCAAAATACCTAGGAACTTAGTAGTGTCCACATTACTCATCTTGCATATAATGCAAATGTCATAATTCTTTGATTTTTGGTCAACCTACATTTGCAGGTTGCAAAAACATTCCGGGAGAAGAGCATACCTTGCGATGTGATATGGATGGATATAGATTACATGGATGGATTTCGATGTTTTACCTTTGATAAGGCTTGTTCTTACGCTTTTATATACTTTAGGATTTCGATGTTTCACCTTTGATAAAGCTAAATTGGTTTAGTTTTCAGTAACTTATTTCCCTCCGATAAAAACAGGATAATAAATTAAATGAATCATGCTGCATGAGATAATCAGAAAATGCATCCTGATATATACAGTGATGACGGATGCTGTTCACAAACAAGATGGATGTACTTTGGAATTTGTGCAAGGTACTTAGTACCTAGCAGCAGTGATGAAAGCAAGAGAAGAGAAGGGAGGGACGTGGAAGGGGAACACTTTTTTTTTTTGGGGGGGGGGCAGTAGAAATCTGATGGGGAGGGGTCAGGAAGAGAATGGCAGTGAAAGATAGGTCAGAATTCTAAAAAAAACATTTTATTCTTTTCTTCCTCAATCCAAGAGCGCCTTACAATTCGCCATCACTTTTTACAGTTCCCTAATGACCTTAAAAGTGAAAGCACAATATAAATAAAACAAAAATATATTATATTATTTCTAACCTTCAGTAAGTTGAACAATTCTCACCTATGACTTGTTTTGGGTTGGCCATCTTTAACAAGTCTATGAATCTTTTTTTCCACAGAAGAGCTTAAATATTATATATTTTTCAGGATCGTTTTCAAGATCCAAAGTCCTTAGTAAAAAACCTCCATGATAATGGTTTCAAGGCTATTTGGATGCTTGATCCTGGGATTAAACATGAAGATGGGTATTTTGTCTATGATAGTGGTTCTAAAAACGATGTTTGGGTTCAAAAATCAGATGGAACACCTTATATTGGTAAGTTCTTTCTACATTTGTCACTACACTTCTCCTCCTTCTTCTATGTAGACTGAAGTACAAATCTTTTCATATTTAGGGGAGGTGTGGCCTGGACCTTGCGTTTTCCCAGACTTTACACAGTCTAAAGTTCGTGCTTGGTGGGCTAATTTAGTCAAAGATTTCATTTCCAACGGTGTTGATGGTATATGGAACGATATGAATGAGCCTTCTATCTTTAAGGTATTTCTAGCCACTGATTATCTACCTATTTGCAAATCTTTCTACTTATTTTTCTCTTGACTTTCCTTCTTTTCCAGGTTGTTACAAAAACAATGCCTGAGAACAATGTTCACAGGGCAGATAGTGAACTTGGAGGCTGTCAGAATCATTCTTTTTATCATAATGTACTACTCTTTAACCTTGATAATCATTATGGAGTTACATTTGTTTTCACAATAAGCTTTTGTTGGACCACTATACAAGTGGGATGCACTTTGGTCACATGGAATGCTGCTGTGTATCTTGATTTTGATACTAAATTTATGACTTTAGGCTTGTTTATTATTTTGCTATGGCTTAGGTGTACGGCCTGCTGATGGCAAGATCAACCTATGAAGGAATGAAACTAGCTAATGAAAAAAAGCGTCCTTTTGTTCTTACTAGAGCTGGATTTAGTGGAAGCCA